>VMDO01003633.1:39629-139587 GCA_007922755.1 Pedetes capensis
GGGTTAAATAACTTGCCCAAGTTCACACAGCCAACAAGTGAGAAGCCAAGACTCAACCCAAGGATCTGGCTCCCAGCCCATACTCTTCACTATCACACTCTTCTGTGCCCCAACTAAATAAAGTGGTATCTGTGGGACACTTAGAACACTGTATGGCATAGAATACACACTATAGTTGTTTGTTTTACATACATTAGTTCATTTAATCATCATCATTTTCCTAACAAGGTGGGAACAGTTACCTCCATTTTTAGCAATGAAGAAATTAGCTTCCAAGGTCAATGGCCTGCTCAGGGCTATTTAGGTAGGAAGCAGTAAAGGCAGGGCTGCAACCCAGGCAGCTGTGCCCACCCACCTAGTCTGTGTTCTCATCTTCTAGACTACCCTGCCTTGGGATGGACGAGACCTCTCTGCCCTGGGCCTGCCCTTGAGGTACTGAGGAGGGGCCTTTCCCTCCCCATAAGCAGCCTGTTCAGGGGCCACCCTGTGTGGCCCCAGCGAGACTGTTGCCTGTGTTCCTCCACCTGTAGCACAGGCAGCTCTGTCCCTAGCATTGCTCAAAGGCCTGAATCACTCACTGCCTGCCAGCTCCAGGTGCCCCCAGGACACAGTGGGACTCTGGGGCTCTGAGAGAACATCTGGCCACTAGTCCTCACTTTCCAAGCTCTACCTCTTGGTCAACCTGGTTTGCCAAAACACTGTGTGCCTGGCCTACATGAGTCCTCGATGCCAATAAAAAACAATCCTGAGTGTTTTCATCCAAGAATTCTGAGAGAGACCGTGTGATATTTCTAAATTATTATGAATTATCCATTAAAATGATTATCTATGATGTTCTTTGATGCCAGATAAATAAGTGTCCACATGATAAATTCCTTCTGAGTTATCAGTGTCAGGAAAGAAACGCATTTCTTGGATGCCGGGTGCAGTGGCGCACAACTCTAATCCCAGCAACTCTGGAGGCTGAGGCAGGAGGATTGCAAATTCAAGGCCAGAGGCAGCCCGCATAACATAGCAAGACCCTGTCTCAAAATTTAAAAAATTAAAAAGGGGCTGGGGGTGCAGCTCAGTAGTGGAGCACTTGCAAAGTATGTGTGAGGCCCTGGCTTCGACTCCCAAGTACCACACACACACACAAAAGCACTTCTTAGGATATACTGATGAGTTTCTTTTATCAGATAATAAAAATCCTGTAACCTATTGTATTTGCTGCTCAGAAACCCACAGAAAATATTGCCAATTGTTATAACTGGGCTTCACTTGTCACTATCTTTTAAAATATCTTCATAATATGATTTGACCTTTTTTATCAGTTATGTGCATGGCCCTTTATTACTGTCCACTCTTTATATCTATGGGGTCCACTCCTCAGGTTCAACCAAGTATAGACCAAAAATATTCAGAAAAAGAAATTGCCTCTGTACTAAATGTGTACAGACATTTTTTCTTATTATTCTTCCCTAAACAACACAGTGGAACAACTATTTACATAGCATTTATACTAAGTATTATAAGTAATCTAGAGATGACAAAGTATTCCAGAGGATATATATAGCTTATATACAAATACTACACCATTTTATATGAGGGACTGAGCAGCTGTGGATTTTGGTATTGTGGGGGGGGGGGGTTCCTGCAATCAATCCCCTGCAGACAGCAAGAGCTGACTGTACTCTAAATTCCTTTGTGAATTTCAACCCAAAAATTAATGAGAAATGAGCCATAATAAATGGAAAAATTAAATGATTAAAGTGTTCTATCATATGTTCCCACTGCCCTGAGCCTATGAACCCTAAATAAAGTGAACAGTGCTCTGGTGTACAAGGAGGCCCCCAAGCAGACTGTGAGCCTGACAGGGCTGTCTTACCTTGTCGATGTTCGTCTGCCTGCAGGGAAATGAGAATGTGAAGCCCAAGGGCAGCTGGGCCCCCTTGAGACCCATGTACTCCAAGAAGTCGGCAATGCACTGCACAATGTGGTCAAACAGCTAGAGGGAGAGAGTGGCATTCATGCAAGGAAGGCACTGAGCAGGGTGGCAGGTTGGCACCCCTGGGCCATAGGACTCCCACCTGGAGCTCACCTCTTCACCAGTGCCCTGCATGATCTCCAGGGGGATGGCGAAGATCTTGTTGTACATTCGCACCGATCTCCGTCCACTTCTGATCTTCACCAGGAGGACCCGGAAGTTAGTGCCCCCCAAATCCAAGGCAAGGTACTTTCCTTTCTCTGTGTTGGAGAGAGTGGAGGCTGCCTTCTACCAGTGGACACCAAGCAAGGATTTGTGCCAGATACTGGGAGGAAAAGGAGATGCCCAAGCCCAGCAGCCCTGGTGAGTCCCCTCCCGGGCAGGCACCTTGAACTGAGGCCAGGCTGCTTCTCTTGGCCTCCATTTCCCCCATAGCAAGGGCCCAGGTATCACCTAGCCTAACACCAGTGAGGGACCATGAAAAGAGTCCAGGACTGGAGGCAAAGGATCTGGCCATTCTGAGAACTGGCTTTTCATATTGAGCAAGAGTGGCCAGGCCCCATCTTTCCACATAGGCAGAGTAAGGAGCTTGGGCCTCAAAGGGGACTTTCAGATCTAAACTCCACTAACCAACAGCCTGCTGGGAAGCCCTAGGTACCAGCCTTAGGTGCAGAGCACCCAGAAAGGACACATTGAAACTGGTCCTCTAGGGTCTTCCAAGGGTAGATCTGGCATGCTACCCTGACTACCGGGGACTCTAGAAGGTATTTCCATCTTTTCTGAGCAGCCTGGAGGAATCCCTCACCACAAGCATGAACCAGTTATTCTCTCTCCCCTCCCTTTGATCCCCACTATCCCACCTCCCTAGGAAACCATATCATGTCCCACCTCACAGTACCACGCAAGCCCCCAGGGCAGAGCCTCCTGCTCCTCTGCCCTCTCATAGTCAGAGTCTGCTCCGTAGTCCCGTCCTTCTTGATCTCACCCTTGCCACTCCATTCTAACAACATTGTTCTTTCTGCTATTCCTTAAATTTTCCAAGGGTGTCACTCTCTCACCCCCCATCCTGCTCTGTTTTCCTTCATGGCACCTGCATTACCCAATACATGAGACCATTACGTGTTCATTGTCGGCCAGCCTGAGCCCCACCTGCAAGGGCAGGAACCATGTTTCACTGCTCTATAGCTGAACCAGCATACAGTAGGTGCTTAATGGAGTTTTGAGGAACGAAGGCAGAAGAATTAAAGAGATGAAAGAAGAAATAACCAAATGGTTTCTTTTACTGTTCTCAGTTTTGTTTTTTGTCTTCCCATGTAAACGCAAAGGATTTGGGTTCTGGAAAAAATCTTTGTTGTTAATAGGTCCAAAGTGTGTGACCTTCTGTAGGTCATTTATCTTCTCTGGGTCTCAGTTTTGGCATCCATAGAAAGGGAATTATTCTCTCTTTAAGTAACACACAAAGTAGTAATGAGGATGCAACCAAAGTAAAGGCTCTAAAGTGAATCATAAGATGGGAAGCATTTTACTAAGGTCATTATTTCCAGAAGAAACTCACGAGATTCAAAGAGGTGAAATAACTCGTTTAAAGAACTGACTGCACTATTCAGTGGTTTCTCTGAGCTGAACACAGAGGAGCAGGAGCAGGAGCAGGCTCAAGGCATGGAAAAGTCCAGGGCAAAAACAGTGAATGGAGAGAGGATATGACCCAAAGCCCAGACAAGACCAGAGTCTGAGCAGCAGGACAGGAAGACCCACCCAGAAAGCTCATATGTCCAGATGGAGACCTAGGATCCAGGTCTGCTGTTTGCTCACAGCATCGGGTCCACCCACATTCTCACACACACACACACAAGCACATACACACACACTTGGCTTAACCAAGACACACAGGTTCAGATGGCCTGACTTTCTAATCTACTGCCTGCCCACCTCAATACAGACTTAAGTCTAAGGCTCTAAAAACTGAATATCTCACTAGAGTTAGGGGTTCTGATGGGAGCTCGGCATGACCCTTCAGAGCAGGAGACTGCGCTGACCCACCTGTGCCATCGGGCATCCCACACACATAGCTGGGCAGCATTTTGACTGTGGCCAGCGCATGGGTCTTCCTCTTCAGCCCGTACTCAAGCTCAGCCCGCATCCTGTCCTGCACACCCAGCAGGTGCTCTCGGGTCAGCCGGAACAAAGCCAGGACCTTGTCAATCTGCTTCCGCTGGGCCTGCACCCGGGATGCCACTGCTGTCACCATGGCAGCCCCCTTGGTGCTGCCACTCTCTGACAGGAGGAAGCGGACATCACAGTTGGGGACCAGTTTCCTCACCACCTTGTGCAGGCGTTTTGGGTACCTGAAAGTAGGTGTAAAGGAAAAATCATGAGCTGTCATAACAGCCAGGTTCAGTCAATGGGAACATACACAGGGGTAGGAAGGAGTGAGCCTTGGGGCCCTTCTGGACAGAAGTCACCCCTTTATTCGCTGGATGGTAGGGAGGGGAAGGGAGTTATAGGTGTGATGAGGATAGCTGGGGCAGGGGAAGGGGCATTTGGGAGGCTCAGGGAAGTGCCTATTTGATCAGCTAATATTTCAACCGGCAGGACATACCCTGCATAATGTGCTGTCTGGACATTATCTCTGTCCAAAGGGAAAGGATTTTCTCTCTCAGCTCTTTCTAGGAGGTACCTGTCTGACTTCCAAGGCCACTGTTGTTAGCCAAAGAATCTTTTGCTCTCCATCTTTCTGAGAAATTCTCATTTCCCTATGTCTTCTTGCCAGAACCCATCATGTGAACTTGGCAAACTCTGCCATACCTGGTTTTCCCCATATATAACTAGGAATATCTTACTTTCCAGTCTAGCACACAAAAGTGTTCATAGGTAGAAAGGTGAATGAAAAAAAATATGCATAGGTACATGGGTGGATGGATGGATGATCTTCCTAATTAGGCAACTAGCTTTAGCAGACTATTTCTTTAAGAGTGATTCTCCTGCCAGGCATGGTGGCACATGCCTGTAATCCCAGTGACTCTGGAGATTGAGGTAGGAGGATTCCAAGTTCAAGACCAGAGATAGCCTGCACAACTTAGTAAGACCCTGTCTTCAAATTAAAAAAAAAAAAAAATTTAAAAGGGCTTGAGGAAAAGCTCAGTTGTAAAGCACTTGCAAAGTATGTGCAAGGCCCTGGGTTCAGTATCTAATAACAAAAATAAGAAAGAGTAATTCCCCAAAGCAACCCAACCAGCTAGATAAAAGAAGTAGGCTCTGGATTTACGCTTTCCCTTGTGGTCTCAGAACTACTAAAATGTAGTTGTGCTGGCACGGTGGCACATGCCTGTAATCCCAGTGACTTGAGAAGTTGAGGCAGGAGGATTGCAAGTTCGAGAACAGGGGCAGTCTGCGTAATTTAGTGAGACCCTGTCTCGAAAAAAAAAATGTGGTTGGTACCAGCCACCCAGAAAAGCAGCACAGACCAGAGAGAACACTAGGACTCAGCTGTGGGAGCCTCAGCTGTAGGGTGGGGTAGCAGGTGGTACTCACTGAGGGTGTATCTTATAGAGGGTACCGTCCATGCCCACAGTGGTCCGGAGCCGTGCCAGCTTCTTGTTCTCTCGGAGGCGGGTCAGGATGGCTGCTAAGGCTGCTGCACAGAGGTTGGCTGAGCGGAAGGAAACAATGGTACAGACGTGCTGGACAGCAATGCAGTCGGCCTCAGAGGGCTCCAGGCCCAGATCCACCAGGATTTCTCTCGTATTGGCAAGGCCTTCTTTATACCTAGCCAGGGGATGGGAATGTGAGAACCATACTTCTCCATGCCGTGGGCATCCTCCTTGCTGTACCAGCTCTCCTACCTCTCCAGGTTATAAAAGCAAATAGACAGGCTCATGGTAACATAGTAATAACAATAACAATGTCAACATTGGTGATAGCAGCTACTATTTATTGAGCACTATGTGCCAGGTACTTATCTAAGGATTTTACATGAATAACCCATCTAATCCTCACAACAAGCTGGGTGAGGTGATACACGCCTATAAACCCAGCAATTTAGGAGGCAGAGGCAAGAGGAATGCAGGTTTGAGGCCAGATGCAGCCTGTGTAACTTAGTGAGACTCTGTCTCAAGATAATAAATTTTTAAAAAGGGGCCTGGGGTGCAGCTCAGTAGTAGAGCACTTGCAAAGTATGTGTGAGGCCCTGGGTTCAGCTTTCCCATATCCAAAAAAAAAAAAAGAAGATATAAAATAAAAAAGGGGTTGGGGTACAGCTTCACTGTAGGGTACTTGCACAAATTATGCACAAGGCCATGGGTTCAGCCTCCTAGTACCACAAATCATCATCATCATCACATCATCATCATCATCATCCTCCTCCTCACAACAATCCTAAGGGAAGAACTGTCATTACCAAATAGTACAGATAAGAGATGTGAGGTATAGAGAGGGTAAGTAACTTGTCCCTAGCCACACAGCTAATAAGTGCTAGAGCCAAGATTTGGACTAAGGTAGTTAGATGACAGGGCTCACACTTTTTACCACCCTGTGCTACACTGCCATTCACAAAACTCTGTCCCTACAAAACTCTGCACAGAAACAGATTCTCAGCATCAGTGTCACACTGCTGAGCTCAGAATCTAAACTAACTACAAAGCTCAGGGCAATGCCACGGATTAAGCATGAGTAGCAGGACCCTCAGCTGTCTAGGCCATCCACTTTCACTAGCCAGCTCTCCAAGGCAGGGATCTGGGTGTACAACCTCAAATTACCACGTCCAAAGCCAGCCCTACGAGGAGCAGATGGAGAGGGCTCTTGCTATGGCAGGAGTTCTTCACTTGCATTCCACACATAGGCATCATACAGCCCTGATACTGTAAATAAAACTGTGTGCAAATGTGCATTTTGGTATAAAGCATCTAGAATTTGAATCAGTTTCTCAAAGGGGTCTATGAACCTAAAAATATTACAAGTCACCACTTCAGGAAGAAAGAAGGCAGAAAAACATAGGAAGAGGGTGGCTCTCTGACAGCAGAGTCCCTGGCTCATGAAACCAGCAAGAATGTGGCATCTGAGTCATGGCAGAAATTGCTAACCCACCTGAAGCCAGGTCCAGGCCTGACGCTTCCTGTGGAGGAGCAAGACCTGGTCCCTACTGCTGTTCCACCACCCAAGCACATTGCACCTTGGCTACCCACCCTATCAACTGCAGAGGCAAAGTGGGAGGGTCACCCCCAGTGGCTTACTTTTCCATGGCAGCCACATGCTGTGTTTCGATCTTGCCCTTCGTGTGGAGAGCAGAGGATTTCTCACCCCCAAATAGGAGGCCGGCCTTGGCCATCTTCAGCAAAATGAGCCTGACGAGCTCCCCCAGGTACAGGCCACTGATCATCTTCTCAAAGCTGCAATTTGGTGAACACAGGTGGAATCAATATTTTTGGCTATGCAGCAAAATTCCCCAAAGACCAAGAGCAGTGACATGTGTAGGACAGGAGCTCTGCGGATCAGGAGGTCTTGGTGCAGCCAAGGTGCAGGGCTGCCCTTGATAGAGGAGTGCTATCCTCTCGAGCTGCACCCTCTTTACCTACAATAGGGAAGGGCTGAGCCAGAGGAGATTTAAGACTCCTTCCTACTCCAAAGCACTGGACTCTAAGAATGTTTATCTCAAGTCACCCTGGCCATGGGGGGTGCTGTTCTTACTTTGGGCATAAGGAGCCACAATGTTACAGATTTCAGGTATTTTCCTATCATTCAACCACTATATGATAAATCAAATTGCAGACTCAGGTGCTTCCAACTCCTATATCGAGCTTCTGTCCTAGACAGAAAAATGCTACTACAATTTGGATCTGGGGTGTCCCCTAAAGGCCCATATGTTAAAGACTTTATCTTCAGCCTGTTGGCACTATTGGGAGGTGGTGGGACCTTTAAGAGACGCCTAATGAAAGGTATTCCAATCATTGGAAGCATGCCTTTGAAGGGGATATTGAGACCCCAGACATTTCTTCCTCTCTCTTTTTTATACACAACCATGAGGTTTAGCTCAGTTGGTAGGGCGCCACTCTGCAGTCTCTGAGGTTCAGGGTTCAATTCCCAGCACTACAAAAATGGGAGAAGGATGTAGCAATCCACTCCGGAGGCAATCCTGAAACAATCAGCCATTGAAAACCCTAGGAGTTAGGTGGCTTGATGGCACCTAACAACAACATGAGGTAAATGGGCTTCCTCTACCACATACTCCTGCTATGATGTGCTGCCTCACCACAGGCCCAGACGCAATGGAGCCAACCAATCGTGGGTTAGAACCTCCAAAACTTTGAGCCAAAATAAGCCCTTCTTCTTCACAAGTTGATTACCTCAGATATTTGTTATAGTCACAGAAAGCTGAGACACAGATGCTGTTTCTGTGAGATGGGCCTGGGCAACCCTGGAGAAGGTCTACCATAAGATGGAAGAAAGACTCCTGGAGGTGACTTATGACCTACACCTCTATTCTGAGTCTGCACGCCAGACAATTGCTAATTGTTTCCTAGAGGAACTATTAAAGATAATTTGCAGCCGAGTATAGTGGTACATTCTTGAATCCCAGTGCTTTGGAGACTGAAGCAGGAGAACTATGAGTTTGAGGTCAGCCTGGGCAAGACAAAAAATCAAGAAAAATCTGTTTCATATTCCTTATACATTTCACTATTAAAAAGCCTTAGAACACTAGAGAAACAGAAGACAATCAAATGAAATTCAGGTTGGATTTAGGGAAATAGAATTTGTTTTAAGTGAAGTGGAAATCGGCAAAAAGGATAAAGCCCCCCAAATGGGCACCACTTTCTTGCTACCAAGGAAGTCAATATGTGCTGACAGCAGGTACAGCCAAGGCATGAATGTGATGTACAGGTTTGCAGTTCTGGCATTTCAACAGATTCTAGGAGGTGCTTAAGATATTTATTCATCAGAGTGTCTCTGCAAAATGAGCTTTCCCAGAGCTGGGACTAGGAAAGTGTGAGATAAGCCTGAGACATGCTGTCTGTATGAGAAAATAAAGAAGTACTTAAGGAGCAATGGCAACATTTTAAAGGAACACAGAAGCCATCTTGAAGGAGCTTCTTTTGCCCAAATCTGAGAAATTTGACCATCAAAATGAAAAGCAACAGGAAGAAATTAGAACCCATTAAGTTAAAAAAAATGCAAGGGTCTATACAGGTATAAACAAATGGAGGAGACAGGAAGGCTCTTGCTTATAGTAGAATAGCAACTAACATAGAATAATGGGTTTAGAAATTCATCAGTAGATGTGAAAACTACTAAGTGAAGCCTTGACAAAAACAAGATATTTACATTGTCTTAAAGTATCTCTTCACCAGATACTTATTCATTACTAAAGCAATAAGAATAATCTTATGGTGGAGAAAGTTGGAGAAAAGAGTTCACATGAGCCACGTGTCTCCTGATACATTCCATTGGGAAAGACTCATGCCACTTGTTTGGTATTCCTGCCAAAAGAGTGCATCACCTGATGAAACATCATGAAATACGAGGAAACATCACACACATCCAAATTGTATGATATTCTGTAAAATCAATGGCCCATATGCTTCAAAGCCATGAGAAGAAACAAACAGTTGCTAAGGAGCTAATCCAGGTTAAAGGAGGAGAAAAAAGGCTGGAGATATGGCTCAGGGGCAGAGTACTTGCCTAGAATATGTAAGGTCCTGGGTTTGATAAAATAAAGAGATATGGCCATAAAATGTAATCTGTAGTCCTGTATTGTGGTCTGGAACATGACATTTCTTTCTTTATTTGTAGAAGATATTAGTGGGGCAAGTGGTGACTTTTGAATAAAGTCTGTAAATTAGACATTAGCATTGATTGAGTGCTAATTTCCCAAGTTTGATCATTGTAGTTTGCTTACATACAGGATGTACTTATTTTCAGATAATACACACTGAAGTATTTAGGGGTGAAAGGATATTATGTCTGCAACTTTGTCTCAAATGGCTCAAGTAAAATAATTTTATATGTACATATATGAATGTATTTTATATGTGTGTATATACATAGACATAAATGCATTCAGAGAGAGAGAATGTTACCATTTAGAGAACTTGAGTGAAAGGAGGTAGAAAATTTTTGTGTAATTTTCATAAGCTTTCTATGTCTAAAATTATTTTTTTTTATTTTTAAACATTTTTTCATTCAACAAACACTTCATGACCTGCAATAATGTACAAGATGCCATATATATAAAGGAACAACAACAAAAAAATCCACTGTGTAGCCTACCTTCAGTGAGCTCAGCATGTAGCTAAAGAGCCAAGGCAGACACAGGATGGCATGAGGCTGGGAAGGATGTGAACAGCAAACACAGAGGGAAGGTCCTGCCAGAGCCACTAGATGTCAAGAGATTAGCCCTCCTGGGTGGCTAGGGAGCCATAGAAACACAAGCAGGAGGCATTCAGCTGAGTCTTGCCTCTTCACTGCTCTGGTTTCTTCTGTCACTTCCCTACGTGTTCCAAGAGCATGTCAATGGTTTCAGCCTTATCTTCAGTGCCTTGTATGCACACATATACTCCAGGAATATAGACTAAATTATAATTAGAGTTATTAACTAAGAGACATCACTCCATTTCCTTGGCTTTAATTTGCGATTCTGTCAAAGGAAACTGAAATGTGAATCTTGCCTTCCAAACTCACTGTGATGGTTGACTGGTAACAACCAGAGAGCCTCCCAAGTACAGAGGGGACCTGAGTGAGCAGGGATTGATGCTGATACCCAGATGGTAGCAAGAGGTTACTCACAGTTGCTTCCCCGGGTTGAGGGAGCCGAGGTCCAACTCTCTGTCAAACTCGGTGCGGATGTCCTCCAAGGCTCCGTCATCCCCAAAGGCTCCCCACTCCGTGTTGATGCACATTCGCCCCTCGTCACCTTCCACAAGGTCTATGTTGCTCATGTCCTCCATATAACATGCATTGGTGCCAGTACCTGAAAAGGGGATCAGAGAAAATATGCAAAGAGAAAAGGGCACTCAGCCGGGCAAGACAGAGAATTCAGTGCCTGGAGTGCTCCTGAAGGATACACACAAAGTGCTTTTGATCCACCCCCACCCCCGGCTGGTTCTGGTGGAGGAAAGCAGCTTTGGTAAGCCTCAAGTTCATGAGGAATGAAGCTGATATGGCAAGTCTATACTTCTCAGAGTGTTAATGGTTTGCTGTTATGAATGGAGCTGATTGTGAAACAGTCCCTGATGAATATTTATGAAAGTTGACAAAGAATGCTTATAAGAGGAAGATGAGTTAGGCTAATCTTGTAAATATTAAAAAAAAAAAACTCTCACTGAACCAGAGTAATTTTTTAATCCTTTCCCTAAATTACTTACACTTGTCTCTGTTTGACACTAAAAATAATCTTTACCAACAATCCGCCATAAGTTGTTCCTTGCATAAGATACTAAACTACATCTTTGACAGTGATTTCAGAAAGAAAGCAACATTCCATCATCCAAATACAAAGTCATTGTAGGGAAATACCTCAAACACTTGAGTATTGGGGAAGAACTACAAATGTGTACAACTTTTTCGGAATCTTTTGAGATGGTAGAAATGTTCTAAATTTAGAATGGATGATTACAAAGCTTTGCAAATTTAATAAAAAATATCATTGAATTGTATGCCTAAAACAAGAGAAGTTTTATGCCTCAATAAAGTTGCTTTGAAGCTGGGTGCTGTGGCACATGCCTGTAATCCCAGCGGCTCGGGAGGCGGAGGCAAGAGGATCACAAGTTCAAGACCAGAGGCAGTCTGCGTAATTTAGTGAGACCCTGTCTCAAAAAAATAAAAGAAAAATGGACTGGGGGTGCAGCTCAGTGGTCCAGCACTTGCAGACCATGCAAGCATGAGGCCCTGGGTTCAAGCCCCAGTACCACACAAAAAATAAATAAATAAAAAATAAACCTGCTTTAAATTTTTCTCTTTTCTTTTTTCTTCTTTTTCTTTTTCCTTATTTATTTATTTATTTAATCTTTCCCTGGATGAAACTCTGGTTTGAATATTTTAAATGCCAACATGAAAATGAGACATACAAAAAAGCAGAATGTAGCGTAATATTTGGAAAAACTTTTTCTGAAGAAAGCATAGATATCAGTGGTTCAGGCATAATTCTCAATTTCCGGGTCATCAGACACAGTTACTGAGATTGACACAGGGAACGGCAAGATGACCAGCTGGTGCTCATCCCACCAGGAGGCCTGGGGCTCCCAGAAACAGGAGAGCAGTTCAAGCCGCCCACGTTGAAAGACCTTGCCTTCAGAAAGACAGGCTAAGGAAGTACTTTTGGAAATTAAGAAAATGTAACTCAGAACACTTTCCCATGATCAAGGAATAGGAAGTGGAGAAGTGGCTATTTAAGAACAATTTAGAAGCTGGGCATGGTGGTTTTGTGCCTGTAATCTCAACACTGGGAGGCTGAGGCAGGAGGATCAAAAATTCAAGGCCAGCCTGGGCTATAGTGAGACCTTGTCAAAAGACAAAAAACAAACCAACCTAGAAATCATATTGATTTGGCTTTATTGTATTCCCAACTGTCTTCTTATAACCCCTTCCTGGAGAACTCCTCCTTGCCTCTGCACACACAGGGCTCTGGACCTCCCTGACCCTGGCCCCCTTTACATCTCCCTTGACAGCTCAGTGGCTTCTTACCTGGTCACCCTCCTTTCACCCTTGTCCCCAGGAGTCGATTCTCCACACAGCATTCCAGATGAGTTTTTTAAACACACTCACATCCACTCACTCATCCCCCATGCAACATCCCCCAGTGCCCTCCTGTCTCCCAGTGGATTTTCAGTGACTCTGTCCCATGTTCCTCATAATGTACCCAGCCTATCCGCCCTCTCTTTTCTGAACTGTCTACCCCTCAGCCTTTGCTTACTTGATTCATTCACCACCAGCCTTTTGGGGTTCCGCAAGTGCCCCAGACTCATTCTCATCTCTGAGACCAAAGGCTTCCTTCCCTCTCCATTTCCACGTTGCCCTCTTGTCCTCATCCCTAGGGTCTTTGGCCAGAGTCCCACCTCAGAGAGGACCCTCCTCGCCCCTCACTCTGTCATGCCACTCTGCTTGGTTGCCTCTATCACACTGTCCACTGCCTGGAATTGTCTTATTAACTTAAACCTTCTTGGCCTCCCCCATCTCCCCATGGCAGCCCTAGGAGAGTACAGGAGCCCCCACCATGAACCAGAGCTGAGCAGCACCTGGCATACCACAAGCATTCAGGGAACACCTGCTCAGCAAATGAGTGAATGAATGAATGAATTTCCCCTCTTGCTAAACAGATAGCCTCAGTGCCCTTCCCATTTGCTCAGATTTTGCTAAAACTAAGCCCCAAATCAGCCCCTTCCCCCATCTCCAAAACACAAGTCCAGTTGAGTTACCAATGATGACACCGACTTCACAGTAGGGATCATCATAGGCACATGTCATCATGGTCCCCACGGTGTCATTGACCAATGCCAGGATGTCCACGTCCAGTTCCTGCAGAACACAAGGCCCAGAGGGCATCAGTGGAGGGAAGGGGGTGTCCTCTTCTCATCCTTCCCCCACAGAGGAAGTGAAAGTGGCCAAGACCACTGGCTAGACATCAGCGCACACTGCCTGCTGGCCTGCCTGGGAGAAAAAGGCTTGTCTCAAGGTTCAGGGCCTAGAGGTGCTAAAGATGGCACTCTATGCTCCCGCATTGAGGGTGAAGGCCTGTGTGTAAGGGGAATAAGAGGCCAGCCCAGCAGACGTCCATCTTTGTTTGAGAGACCCTGGGAGGACAGAGAGGAAAGCATGTGTGCCCTGGGAACAAGGGCGTTTGCAGGAGAGAACACCAAAGTCTTTGCCCATGAGGATGTCTGGCCAGCAAGCACAGCCCTAGCCAAGTCCTCTCTCTGGCAGCACCACAGTTTCCTGCTTGGGTTTCCTGCTCTACTGAGTCAGCTTGGGTCACTGCACCAAGTATTCCCAAGGTTTGGAGGAATGTTTTAGTTTACTAAGCTGAAAACAAGAGAAATATACAGTCTACAAAGGAGTAGGATCCTGCTTTAAAGAGAAAAAAGACTGGTACACTACACATCAGAATAGTTCTCTTGGGCTGGGTCTGTAACTCAGTGGTAGAATGCGTGCCTGGCATTCTAGAAGTGCCAGTTTGATTCCAGCACTAACAACAACAACAAAAAAGTCTTTCTGTCAGGGCAACAAGCAATCTTGTTTGTGTGCTTTTCAATTCAGTAATGAGCAAGTTTTGCTTTTGCAGTTATGTAAATTATTATAAAATACATTCAACAAGTAGAGATATTCAATGAACAGAGTGGAAAGCGGAAGAGAAAGGCAGACTAGAAAGAAAGTGATCTTTGGCTGTGCTGGGGATGGAACCCAGGGCCTTGTGCTCCCTAGGCAAGCGCTGTACCACTGAGCCACACCCTCAGCTCTAGAGCATGCTCTTCCCCCCCCCCCCCCCCCCCCCCCCCCCCCCCCCCCCCCCCCCCCCCCCCCCCCCCCCCCCCCCCCCCCCCCCCCCCCCGGTACTGGGGGTTGAACCCAGGGCCTCACACTTGCATGGTCTGCAAGTGCTGGACCACTGAGCTGCACCCTCAGCCCATTTTTTTTTTTTACTTTTTGAGACAGGGTCTCACTAAGTTACACAGACTGCCTCTGGCCTCAAACTTGCGATCCTCCTGCCTCCACCTCCCCAGCCGCTGGGATTATAGGTGTGCGCCACCGCGCCCAGCTAGAACATGCTCTTTTAAGTTTCAGGGAGGAAGGAGAGGTGGGGGCTTGAACACAGCTCAGTTTTGCCTGAGTCCTCCTGAAGGGTTGTGGTAGCTGAGGAGCCTGGGGAGTTCAGGGCAGCATTTCCATTGTGATGGGAGTCAGCCCCCATGTCTGAAGGCTCGGCTGTGGGTTTACTCAAAATGGCCACATCTGTACTACAGTGGGATCTTCCACAAATTCCTCCCGTGATTCTCCTTCCAAGCACAGTACAAGAGCCCCCAAGAGAAGGGGCTAGGTCTAGAAGAGGCCCCATGCCAAGCAAATCCTTCACCTTGTGTATTTTTGTTTTGTTTTATTTGTAGTACTGGGCCTCATGCAAGCTTTTACAAATGCTTTACCACTAAGATGCACCCATAGCCCATTTTCTACTGTTTTTAAATTTTAGTACAGGGTGTCACTAAGGTATGCAGGTTGCCTCTGGCCTCCAACTTGCAATCCTCCTTCCTCAGCCTCCTGAGTTGCTAGGATTACAGATCTGCACCCTGTGCCTGGCTTACCTTGTGTTTTTTCATGGCATTGGTCAGGCGGCTCACTATGTCTGTGTCCTGAACTCCACGTGCCTTGAACTTTTTGGTCCATGAAAGCAGGAAACCCTATGGGGAGAGTTCAGATCAAGTCCAAATGAAGGCAGTGTTCAGCGTGACCTGGGCAGCAGAAATGCCCTGCTTTCAGAGTATTCCAGCGGGCTTCTCTTCTCTAAGCTGAATCACTCCAATTTTTTTTTTCCATTTTGTTTTTAATTGACATATACTAATTGTGCATATTTGGGATGTATGGCGTATTGTTTCAGGGCATGCATATAATGTGTCATGATCAAACCATGGTGATCAGCATCACCATCACCACAAACATTTACCATTTCTTTGTGATAAGACTAATCAAAGTCCTCTGTTATTTTTAAATAAACAACACAAATGTGATAACTATAGTCATCCTACTGTGCAATTCTTCTATCTATAATTTTGTATCAACTGACCCTTCTCTCTCCATCTTTCCTTCCCCCAACCCTCCTCAGCTTCTGCCAACCACCACTTTTTTTTTTTTTTTAAGGTTGCTTTTTTTTTTTTAATTAGAAATTCTTAATGTACATCATAATGTGATTCATTTTGACATGCTTTTCGTTGTGACAATTTTCATATATGCAATTTGATAAGCATTATTCATATAGGTTACCCCTTACCCTCCTCTATGTTTCCCCCCTCCCCCCTTCCTATCTAAGTTTCCCATCCAAGTCTTCTCTATCTTTTACTATATAGTATTTGCCAACCACCATTCTACTTTCTATTTCCATGAGATCAGCTTTCCTATAGTCCAAAAATGAGTGACATCATGTGGTATTTGTCTTTCTATGCCTGGCTTATTTCAGCTAACATAGTATCCTCCAGGTTCATCCATGGTTGTCTCAAATGACAGGATTTCATCATTTTTATGGCTGAATAGTATTCCATTGTGCATATGTACCACACTTGCTTTACCCATTCATCTGTTGACGGACATTTTGGTTGATTCCATATCTTGGCTATTGGAAAATGTTGTTGTTGTTAGGTGCCGTCGAGTTGGCATCCGACTTTTAGCCACTCTACATACAACGGACGAAACACTATTGTCAGTGCTTCTCTGCTATTCACAGAGTTTTCAATGGCTGATTGTTTTGGGGGATGGTTGTTTTGGGGGATGGGTTGCCGAGCCCTTCCCCTAAGCCTACAGCACCTGGTGTTCCCAGGTGGTCTCCCATCCAAGTACTAACTAGGCCTGACCCTGCTTAGCTCTGAGATATGACAGGATCACATGCCACAGTGATACTGGTGCAGGCATTGGAGAATAGATTATTTAATGTTGCTTCAGAGGCATTTCCTAGTACTTTAAACATCTTTATTCCTTTCACCTAAGTAGACTGAAACAGTATGTACAGAAATAGAATAGTTGCTGAAGAGTCAGAACACTTATATTCATGAGACACTGAAGCCTCAATTTACTCATTTGTATAATGGAAATATCACTTCCCCACAGGGAGGAGGTGAGAAAATACCACCTCTCTCTAGCACAGGCATGCTCTGATGAAAATATCTGGCACATAGTAGCTACATATTATATGTGCAGAAAGTATAATTTGCAGGTCCCCCAAAAGAACATGGTGTGACCTTGTAGGACTCCCTCAAGAACTTAATTTCAACTTGGAAAAAATGGTTCTCAAGTTGCATTATCAATTACTTCCTTACAAATGGTGTTTCCCAAGAGTTTCATGTCTGAAAACATAAAAAATCACAGAATTTTTCAGACTAGAAGAGAATTTGGATGTTAATAGACTCACTCAAGTCCATCCACCCAGTCAAGAATGACAAAACCCTAGCTCACAAATTGCCAACTACACCTCTTCCAATCCCCTTAGTTTATGGACAAAGAAACTGCAATTTAGAGCCAAGAAAATTGCTCTAAGTTTCACAGTGACTGAAGAACAGAGCCCAATAAGATTGCAGTTCCCTGACTTCTAATCAGGTCCCAGGTTACTTCCTTGCACCACAGCGCCACCCTATGGCAAGTGTTTCTAACTTCTGCCTTTGCAGATGATGGCAACTACCCTATTTCATCAGATAGAGGAGTGAGAGATGTAGGATGGTTTCCTCCCAAAAGCATGCTAGGGACAATGTGAGACCTGTTGGGGAGAGAATATGTGGGGAAGTGAGAGATAAAAGCTTGTGATATAGGCAGGTCATAATGGCACACACTTGTAATCCCAGTACTCAGGAGGCTGAGGCAGGAGGACCACAAGTTTGAGGCCAGCCTGGGCTACATAATGAGTTCAAGGTCAGTCTAGGCTATATGGCAAGTCTAAGCTATTAGTAAGGCCCTGTCTCAACAAACAAAGAAACAAACAAAAAAGCTAGACCTATTTTTTAAAAAGGAAGAGAAAAGCTTGTGACATAATGCTAAGTTGGGGTGAAAATAAAAAATAACACACACACAGACAGCATATCACCAGTATTAAATGCAGAGGTGACTGGTAGAGAAACTCCTTATAAATGCATGCATGTGCACACACACATATACACTCATACAGAGTGCCAAAAATGTATACACATTTTAAGAAAAGAAAATACTATTAAAATTATAATAATATATACTGATAACAATAGATGAATATAATTCACACTTGATTTCTACAGTTACAAGAGGTGCTCAAAGTGGTTGCCATAGCAGAAGAAGGACTTGTTGCTGTGCAAGGCCTCCCAGATCTTCCCTTGTGCATATCACACACAGTACTGTGTGTCTCAGATTTACCTCGAATGTGTGCAACTGTTAGCTGTGTTGGAGGTTCTGTTGCGTACTCGACAACAACCATGCTTCCACCATTTTCTTCCAGCTTTCATGTGATTAACGCCATCTTTTGAGTGACCATGATACTACACATTGCTATGGTAATTCTATTCAACTTCAAAGAGTAATACCTGAATACTATATACCAGGAGTGCCCAAAAAGTCTACACCTCTTCAGAAATGTTATCTATTACTTTTTGAAGCTGAATTGAATGATGATGGTAACCACTTTGAGCACCTCTTGTAATTGCATAAGTCAAACGTGACTTGTATTCATCTTTTGTTATCGATGTATGTTGAGTATTACAATTTTAATACTTAAAACATATACATTTTTGGCATCTTCTGTATCTACTGTACATATGGCATAATACCAGTATTTAATGTGGATGTGACTGGAAGGGAAACTCCACAACTCTAGTAGTGTATATCTCTGAATGTTGAGATTAGAAGTATACGTTAGCTATTCATCACTGTGACAAAATACTTGAGAAAAACAACCTAAAGGAGGTAAGATTTATTTTGGTTCATGGTTTCAGAGGTCTTAGTCCTTGGTTGACTGGCTGTGCTTTGACATCTTGTAGCAAGGCAGAAACATCAAGGTAGAAGGGGCATGGTGGAGTAAAGTTGCTCCCTGCATGCTGGTCAGGAAGGAGAGAGAGCAGACAGGAAGGGGCTCAGGGACATGATATACCCTTTAAAAACACAACCCCTGATGTACTTTGTACAATCAGCCCTTACCTTGTAACAGCCCACTCCAGTTAGGAACTCATCAATGGATTAACCCATTGATGAAGTTAGCACCCTCATGATCCAATCAATTCTCTTTTTTTTAATTTATTTTTTATATTTATTTATTTATTATTATTTTTTTTTTTAATTTTTTTGCGGAACTGGGGGTTGAACCCATGGCCTCACACTTGCATGCTTTGCAAGTTCTGGACCACCGAGCTGCCGCCTCCAGCCTATTTTTTTACTTTTTGAGACAGGGTGTCACCAAATTACACAGACTGCCTCTGGTCTGGAACTTGCAATCCTCCTGCCTCCACCTCCTGAGCTGCTGGGATTACAGGCATGCACTACCACGCCCGGCCCCAATCAATTCTTAATAGCACCATCAGGTACAGAATAAGTCTTAAACACATAAGCCTGTAGGGGACATTTCATATCCAAACTGTAACATTCTACCCCAGCCCCCAAAGCCTCATGTCCATCTCATAATGAAAAATTAATTCAACCTATCTCTAATAGTCCTCATAGTCTTAACAGTTCCAGCATTATTTAAAAGTTTAAGACAAAGTCTCTTGTGAAACACAAGGGAAAGTCTTAGATTTAAGTCCCAGTAAAAATCAAAGCAAATCACGTTCTTCCTGAGCTCTAATAAGAGGTGTTTGTCGCTTTGGCCTACAGTGGACACTTCCTCTACCTGACCCACAGACTTAGACTTGGAGGCCTGATTCCCATCTCCTCGAAGTTCCTGGAGTCTCAGCTCCTCCAGCCATTGACAGTGGCACTCAGAGCAAAGCTCCATGTGGCCCTGTCTAAACATTCCTTGTCACCTTCTTTCTGTTATTTTTTCCCAATCCTTTCTTTGTAAAAGGTAAACCTCAGCCTGCCCCCTGTGGAGATGATGACAAATTCCCACTCAGTGGAATCCAATCAATAATTGACTGCACCTTTCAGTTGTGAGAGAATTATCAAGCACCTGTTAGTAGGAGGGAGGAGAAGAATTACACAAAACAGTGCCTGCTCTCCAGAAACTTCTGTTGAATTAGGGACAAGGTACAAAACAGAGACAAGTAAGAGAAAGTCATCACAGCCTAGTAGCTACCATTCACATACCAGGCACACCATTAGACACTTTACAAATGCTGCGTCCAAGATTTCCCTAGCCAGCAAGTGGATATTATTACCCCTATTTTACAACTGAGTGAGCAAGAAGTAGCTTGTCAAAGGGGACACCATTTGTTCTAAGCCATGATTCACGGCCAGCTCTGTGGGATATGAAAGCTCATTCTTTTTCCACTCTTCCAAAAATCTCAAACACCTCACAAGGTTGTCCAGGATTTCAAGGTGGTCCATGATCACACAGTTAACTGGGTGTCATGTCCAGAATGTACAGTGGATCGGAGACCACCACCCCAAACAGAAGTGGCCTGAGGAGATTTGACTCTTGACAACAACCCCCTGATCCCAGCTTATTGTCCTTTTACAGGGCCTCTTATTTGTTTTCCCAGATTTACATACGAGTGAGTTAGGCTTCCCCTTGTTCACAAATTGAAAACCTGAGACACACAGGCTGAATTCCCAGGTGCCCTGCTTGGCTAGTGGCATAGCTGAGGCCTTGCATCCTAGGTACTATGTCAGCTCACTGCATGTTCACCCATGACCTTACCTCAACCATCCTCCAAGGGCTCAACACAGAGGGAGATGCGCCAAGCCTCAACTCTAGGCAAGTGTATCAGAGGTCCTGGGTGTGGTCCTCAAACCAGCAGCACCATATTAACTGGTACCTTAGAAATGCAAACTTGTTGTTGTTAGGTGCTGCTGAGTCTGATCCAACTCATAAGTCGGATGCAACTTATAGCAACCCTCATAGGGTTTTCACTGGCTGATTGTCCCAGGATTGTTTCAGGAGTAGGCTGCCATGTCCTTCTCCCATTTTATGGGGTACTGGGGATTGAACCCAGGGCAGCATGTGCAGAGTGGCACTCTACCAACTGAGCTAAACCCAGGCCTAGAAATGCAAATTTAGGGCCTGGCTAAAGACTCACTGGTTGTGTGGTGCCCAAAAATCTATGTTTAACAAGCCCTCCAGAGTATTCCAATGTACACCAATGTTCTAAACCACTGGAAACCATCCCACTCCCTTGTGCTTTGCCCATGTTGAGTGTAGAGTCAAGGCTTCTTTATTAACCAGCTCTCTGCCTCATGCTGCCACCTCACCATTAACAAAAAGTGCAGAAAAGACAAGCAATCCATAATGCTCCTGTTGCTCCCTCCTGTGCCCAGCCTGGCTTCTGCATGTACCACATTCTCCAAACCCACAGGCCTTACCTCTTCCAACTTAGTCTGTCTGCAGGGAAAAGAAAAGGTAAATCCAAGGGGCAATTTCTTGTGCTTCAACTCTTTGGTCTTCATGAAATCTGCCAGGCAGTCAGCAACGTAGTCAAACAGCTGCAGGAAGAGAAAGCACAGGACCCTGGGCTAAGGCACAGTTTCTCGTGTCCCAGGCCCTGGCCTTCCCTGCCTGCTGGTACCTCTGTGCCATTCCCCCGAATGATTTCATTGGGTGTTGGGTAGAACTGACTCTCCATCTGGACATTTCGCTTCCCCTCTTCAGAGACTTGCACCTTCAAGACTCGAAACTTGGACCCTCCAAGATCCAGGGAAAGAAACTCCCCATTTTCTATGAAGAAACAAAAATAGTCACTATTTAGTGAGGGTCTGCTCTACAGCAAGTCTTGTGTTACAAGTTAGACATATAATAAATGCCACAAACTGTAAGAACCCCCCCATGGGCTAGTATCATCATGCCCACTTGCCGAGGCTAGAGGAGTGTGGCCTTTTGAGCCATGCAGTAGGGGGCAGAGCTGGGGTGTGATTCCAAATCTGTCCGCTCTCACCCCTGTGCCCATCCCACTCCGTCATGCTATGGGGAATGAGCATGTTTACTTGGAGAAGCTACATGTGAACCCATTGCATGCAGGTGGCCTAAGAAACAGGCCTCGAGGGTGAAGCCTGTTCCAGAACGCCATAACTGGGAAGAAAGCTGATATGCAACAATGAGGGCAACTCAGGTAAAGGCATGAAGGAGAAGACGGGTGTACAGAGAAGAGAAACCAGCCTCACACAGTCTTCAGTCTGATGGGCAAAGGGCAAACATTCCAGGAGGGCAAAGGAGAGAGGGACCAAATGATGGCTTTTAAGGTGCCAAGGATATTAATTTTTTAGGCCAAAGCCACTTCAAAAGGATAAAATAGTACAAAACCCAACCCAACAGCAGCCCAAGAGAGCTGCTGTTAAAAAGATGAAAATGATACATCTGTTGGGGGAGCAACTCATCCTGAGGAAGTGATAGTCAGCCACAGGCATGGGATGGGAACTCAGGTGCACACCCCCTTGATGCAACAGGCCTTCATACAGAATTATCTGTGCCTGTAGAGTAGCTGCATGTCCAAGCATGCTTCATGCTGCAAGCACAAGGCTCATGTAATTGAAACTCCATGCCCACAAACTCACCACCCAAGTGGTCTTGTTTTGTATCATGTAACAGCAGCCATGCCTGCAGCTATACCACTGTGGTGTCCGATTCTGTCAGATCTCAGAAACTAAGCAGGGTTGGGCCTGGTTAGTACTTGGATGGGAGACCACATGGGAACACCAGGTGCTGTAGGCTTGGAAGAAAGACCTGGCAACCCACTCTCAAAAAACAATCAGCCATTGAAAATCCTATGAATAGCAGAGAAACACTGACAATAGCATTTCATATGTTGTACGTAGGGTTGCTATGAGTCAGGCACCAACTTGACAGCACCTAACAACAACAACAACAACAGCCATACTTGCCTGGATCTAAATGATCAGCTGGTCAATCACAATTGCTCCTGTGGACCATGAAATCCTACACAGAAGAACTTTGCCAGTAGATGGCAAAAACCGAAATGTCAGGATCCCAAAACCAAGAGATCAGCTGCACTTAGATCAAGGGGAGGAAAACTCTCAAGACCCAGTTCCCCTGAGGCTTGTAGGATCACAGTTCTTGCCCTATGAGGTCTGATGTGTATCCTTAGTCCCCATGTCCTCACACAAGAAACTGTCCTTGATTGGAATCCAGTGGGTTTCTCTGTTCTGGCAATAAATGAGCAAAGGGCAAAGCCTTAGATGGCCCTGAGCAGTGCTGCTTCAACTCTCAGGCCCATACATCACTGGGCACCTAGTAGTTACGCACTGTGACTTGGTGGAGGGGGCCTGAGATTCCATATTTCCAAACAAGCTCCTAGGTAACCAAGGTATAAAATCCTCATGTACAGACCTGGCCAGTTCCATTTTTGTTTTGTTTTGCTTTGTTTGCTTTTGTGTAAACCTCTAGAGATTCTCTCTCTAGATCAGCCCTGAAAGGAGCCCAAGGAAGCCGTTTATTGGGTGAGGGGATCCAGGGAATGAGTCCTATGCACTTATCATGCATCTAGCAAAAGGCACTCTCACTGATGTGACCTTGGGGTAGAAGTCCTGCAAACAGTCATGGAGCACCTACTCTGTGCAAGTCATGTGCTAGGTTCTAGGCATGCAAAGATGAAAGGCTGTGGGAGTCCTGGGGAGTTTATCAGAGATACAGGGGCAGAAAGAGGCCATTTCCATCTAAAGGACAAGTTCTCTGCTGGTGGAAAACTCAGGGAAAGTCACCCGTGTTAGAGGCAGGAGTCAGCAGCCAGCTCCCCAAGACAGAGCTGAGGCTGGACACATTAAGGAGTTAGGCAACCAGTCAGGAGAAAGCAGCTGTCCCAGGGAGAGGGTACCATGAGCAGAGGTCTCAGACAGCATGCATGTCTTTTGCAGAAATGGGGCTGGAAGACACTCAGGGTAAACCAGGAAGGGTCTAGAAAAGCCTTCCATCCCCAGGAGCTTAGGCTTTCTCCAGAAGGTACGCATGAGCCACAGAAAGAGTTTAAGCAAAGGAGCATGAAGATCTGATTGAGATTTTGGAAAAACGCCTATGGCACCAGCCTGGGAGGACTTAAGGATTAACAAAAGAGGAGGCTGCTGTGCTGTACAAATGGGAAGTGGTAGGCAGAGAATTGGCCTGTGTCAGAAATGTCCCTCCCACTGCCTCTGCACCACACCACACTGCACTACCATCACTGCACACCAACACCTCATCAGTCGCTCAGGATGCCATTTCATGGGACAGTCGCTCAGGATGCCATTTCATGGGAACTATGTCCTGTGACTCCTTAAGTCACGTGACTCTGACCCCAGCGGAAGGATTGCTGGACCTGCGGGGAGAGAGTCCCTGCCCAGGCAAAGGAAGAAGGCAAGGACAACAGGTGGCCTTCATAGGCTTTGCAGTCATCATGAAGAAAACAGCCTCCCAAGAGGGGGAGATGTCTTTTAACAACCCAACCAATGCTGATGATCCTCAGAAACTCGGGGTTCCCTTCTCCTAGATACTGCTAGGGTTTGTGCCTCTGCTCCTTCCTCATCCCCAGTGCAGTGTCCCCACAAAGGTGCATGGTGGCTGAATGATACATAGATTTAGAGTCTCCAGAGGGAGAAGCCTGGGAAACCATGTCTAGGAACTGCCTAGGTGAACTGAATCCTATGTTCAGGCAAGTACGGGACCCCGGTCCTGCTGCAGACTCCTGGGCCGCCCACCTGAGGGCTCCAAGGATCACCCCCGAGGCCTACCCAGGGGGGAGGCAGAGGCTAAGAAGCAGCCAGTTGGGATCAGGCCAAAGAATGATAATGACCTTCGCAGTCCCAGATTGTGTGTTTCCCTTTGCTTCCTCGGAGTAGTGAAGGAGGCACAGATGCTGATACCACTGCTAAGGCTCCTGGTCCTAATTAGGAACAGCTCTCTAAGAGGCTGGGAGCTCCCTAAGAGGCTGGGAGGCCCATAGGGTGTAAACAGGTTCCCTCCAGGCAGATTCAGGTGAAATGAGCAGAAACTACAGAGAGCAGGAGAACGCAGGAGTTTTATGGGAAACTGGGTACATTTCTGAAATGGGAGCCACACGGGATTAGGAGAGGCTTACTTGTTTGGTTTTGTTAGTAATCATTAAATTACATCACCAGCTCACAAGAGCTATGGAGGACTGGGGATGACATTTGAGAGATTTTAAAACACTCCATCCACGTGACTGCATCTGATCCTAATGGTAGGGCTCAGGAAACAATTCCCCACATTGGACACCAAACTGAGAGCCCCTGGGGAACAACAAATGCACACAGGGCTTTTCCTAAATTTCCCTCACCTACCTACAGACTGCCTGCAGCCATAGCCCTGTGGCATCTGACCCTGTCAGATCTCAGAAGCAAAGCAGGGTTAGGTCTGGTTAGTACTTGGGTGGGAGACTGCCTGGGAACACCAGGTCCTGTAGGCTTGGGAGAAAGAAGAAGCAACCCACTCCCAAAAATCAATCTGCCATTGGAAACCCTATGAACAGCAGAGAAGCACTGACAATAGTGTTTCGCCTGTTATACATAGGGTCGCTATGAGTTGGACTCCACGGCACCTAACAACAACACCCTACAGGCCAGATCTATCAAAGAGGAACTCACTTGCCTCCAGCCCTCTTACTGAAGTGTCATTAATCAAGTAAGGGTAAACTCAAATCACAGAGTTGGAGACCAAAAATCCTAGGCCACTTCCTGGAGGAATTTTGTCCCAAGCCATTGTCTGTTCTTTGGGCTCACTCATTGCCCCTAAAAATTACTTACTACTCCTATGCAGTTGCCTAGAGGTTCCACTTCCTTCTCCCCTATGAGGAGGGTATTTAAGCCACAACCATCTGGCCCTTCCTTGAGTTTCATATTGTGTGTGACTCACACACACACACACACACACACACACACACACACACACTAAGAAAACTGCAAGCTTTTTCTCCTGTTGATCTATTATCAATATACTTCCGCAGGTTGAAAGGCTTGAGCCTTCAGAGAGGGAGGGAGAAATTCCCTGAGTGCCTCCACTAACAACCCAACAGGTTGGTGGGATGCGCTGACCATACCATTTTGCTGATGATGACAGGAGTACAGTGGTCCTGGGATTTACCAAGGGCACCTACTCATTAGGGGCTCTAAGCCTAGGGACCTCACTGCAACAGAATGGCTGCACACTGCATCATGTGACGAGAGATTCTGAGGGGACAGTGAATAAAGGCAGCTCATGCCTCTTGGCCTGAAGAGAGAAGAGTTCCCAGCACTTGGTCAGTCTCACTCCTCAACTTTCTTAAGTAGCCCTGCATGCTCCACACCATCCAAGGCCACTTTCCCTGGCTTCTGGGGCCACACCTTGTCAGTATCTGGAGGAGGAGCTGCAGGTTAGGAGGCCAGGAGGACTTAGCCCTGGTGCTCCGCACCCGCCCACACACCCCATGACTCAGGTGCTTTTGCTGAGTGGCCCTGGACAACGTGCCAGGGACCACAGCCCTCCCAGCACTCTCATCCAGTACTATCAGAGGCAGAGCTGAGACTTCAAAGCAGGGCTGTCTCTCTGCAAGGCTTATGTTCCTTCAGGGTGGTCCCCTAACAACCCCAAGCACCCACCTGCCAGCGCCAGAGCAAAGCCTGTCCCATCACTATGTTCCAGGGGCCTCTCAACCAGCAAAGCCAAGCCACTTTGACCCAAGAATTGCCCCAGAACCTGACTAATCCAATCAAAGGCCCCTGAGCACTTCAAACTTCAAGGGTCTTCAAGGGTTAGGAGCCTGAAATTGGGGGAGCCCCTTGGTCCCCAGGGCTCTCTTCTGACCTGGCAATAGTAGCTGCCCTGCTGTGCTCTCTGAGAAGTGCATGACATGCTGAGTCCCTAGCATCCCACGATCACAGTAGGTACTCAGGAAATATCAGCTTTTTTCTCTCTTTTGGCTTTTCCCAGAGGCTAAGAATGGAAAATTCAGGTGAGAATTCACAGATCCCCTCTAGAGAGCTATAGGAGGTGGTGGGCAAAATAATGTCCCCATCCCCCAGAGAGGGTTCTAACCTCTGGGTCTTGTGAATATGTTAGGGCACATGGGAAGAAGGAATTAAGGTTGCAGGTTGCAGATGGAATCAAAACTGCTCATCAGTTGATCCTGAGGTTGGGAGGTGAGCCTGGATTATCTCAGTGGACTTAATCTAATCCCAGGTTCTTTAAATGCGGAAGAGGGAAGCAGAGGGTCAGAGTCAGAGAGAGATTTGAAGATACCAATTGCTGGCTTTGAGAATGTAAAGAGGCATGAGCCAGGGACTGTGGTGGTCTCTAGAAGCTGGAAAAGACCAGGAAACAGATTCTCCAACAGAGCCTCCAAAAGGAAGCAGCCCTACCAACACCTTGATTTTAGTCCATTGGACCCATTTCAGAATTTTGACTGCCAAAACTATGAGAATAAATTTGTGCTATCAGGCATTGTGGTACATGCCTATAGTCCCAGTGACTCAGGAGGTTGAGGCAGGAGGATCTTGAATTGGAGGCCAGAGGAAGTCTGTGCAACTCAGTGAAACCCTCAAAATAAAAAGTAAAATGGAGGCTGGGGTGCATCTCAGTGGTGGAGCACTTGCTTAGCATACAAAAAGCCCTCAGTTCAACTCCCTAATGCAAAAGAGAGAGAGCGAGAGAAAGAGAGAGAGAGAGAGAGAAAGTGAAAGAGAGAGAGAGAATAAACCTGTGTCATGCTCATCCTCTAATTTGTGGTAATGTTTCCAGGGTCTCCAGTGGGAAGAAGCCTGGGAAATCATGCTTAGGAATCACTCCAGGTGAATGTTACACTCAAGACAAGATGGCACCCAGGTCCTAGTACAACCCACTGGTCCCATCACCTGTCCCTGAGTGACGACCTCAGAGCTCCCAGGCTCACTCCCAGGAACAGAAAACAACAAAAGAAACTCAGTACATAGGCTGACTCTCTTATTTGACAGCTGGAGAAAGTAAGACTGAGCACTTGTCTGAGGTCACTGAGAAGTGACACAGCTGGGCCTAAAACCCAGATTTCTTAAGTTGTCACTTAATATTATTTCCACATCATGCTTCCCTTCACTATTTACTGTCTCTATCCTAGAATCTCAACAGCTAGGAGCAAATGTCACTTATTGTCCATTCAATACATACCAGGGCCTAGTACAGATCAAGTGCTCGGAATTCTCTAGAGAATAAGGCCCTGGCCTCCTGGGGCTGTTGGTTGAGCAGGAGACTCTCCTCCATAGGGGTGGCAGAGGCGCTGACAAGCATCTAACACCATACAAGGACATGTAATAGAGGAAATGAGTGACCTAAGCTAAGGTGGCATCACAACACAAGAATGTTGGGGCTCTGCACCAGAAGAGGGTACAGAATGAGTGAGGCAAAGTCAGGCAGGGAGAAAGCAAGGCACCTTGGTCTGTGGAAGCCAAAGGTGCTCAGCAGGACTGAAGCAGAGTGAGACAGGGTTGGAAGAAGGGAAAATATGGGGAACAAACATCGGCCAGGCACCTATAATCCCAGTGACTGAAGAGGCTAAGGCAGGAGGATCACATGTTTGAGGCCAGAGTCAGCATGAATAACTTAGTGAGACCCTGTCTCAAGATAAAAAATAAAAAAGGAGCTGGAGTGAAGCTCAGCGGTAGAGTGATTGCCTAGTATGTGCAAGGCCTTGGGTTTAACTCCATGGTAATTAAAAAAAAAAAAAAAAAAAAAAGAGCAGTCATCAAGCACTCATCAGTCAAGAAGTCAGGAAAATGGGGGTCCCAGGCAGCCCCACCCCCACTCACCTGAGCCATCTGGAATAGCCCTGACAAAGGTGGGCAGCATCTTCACCGAGGCTGTGGGGTTGGTGTCCTTTCCCAGGCCCTTCTCCATCTCAGCCTGGAACCGCGCCATGATGTCCAAAAGGGTCTCGTCGGAGAGCCGCATGTGATACAGGAACCTGTCCACCTGGAACAGATGCCAGGGAGACCAGGGTTGGCTGCTGGGGGACCTGCCCCCCCCCCCCAGTTGAGGCTGTAAATTCCCACCATGAAGTGGCCCTCCTGGCACTGGGACAGCTTCATGACCTGCACTCCCAAAGCTCCTGATCTGACCCCTCATCAAGCCAGGGACAAAGCAGGGAGTTGAGAAGACAAAATAGAAGGCTGAGAAGGTGTGGACTTATCCCTCTAAGGGGTAAACTGAGGAAGAAGTTATTCTCCTTTATTCTGGTAGACAATGGAGGGAGGGAAAGTAAAGGACTCAGAGTTTCTAATTCACAGTTCAGGGCCCTCACCATTGTACCATTGCCTCTCAACGGAAAAAGACTACTTATACCTTGCATCTTGCCTGCAGCCATAGCCCTGTGGCATCTGATCCCGTCAGATCTCAGAAGCTAAGCAGGGTCAGGCCTGGTTAGTACCTGGATGGGAGACCACCTGGGAACACCAGAAGCTGTAGGCTTGGGAGAAGGACCTGGCAACCCCCTCCCAAAAATCAATCCACCATTGAAAACCCTATGAACAGCAGAGAAGCACTGACAATAGTGTTTCCCCTGTTGTACAGAGGGTCTCTATGAGTCGGATACCGACTCGACAGCACCTAACAACAACAACAACAACCTTGCATCTTAAACTCCTAAACTGTTGTTTTTGTTTTTGTGTTTTTGAAACAAGGTCTTGCTGTGGTAGCCCAATGTGGCCTCTAATTTGCTAAGTAGCCCAGGGTGGCCTCAAACTCCTGATCCTCCTGCCTCTGCCTGCAGAGTGCTGGGATTGCAGGCATGTGCCACCATGCCTGGCCTAACATTAAAGCTTTCTTTCAATCAGTTATGACATATCCAAACACACTTCCCTTTGTTTATTGGCTTCTAGGAGTCCCAGACCAAATTCCAATTCCAACTGCAAACTCCCTTTAAATTTCCATTTGGGTTACTGTAATTAAGATGAAGTTTTTTGGTTTTTCATTTGTGTTTGCTTCTTGAGTCAGGATCTCGCTAAGTAGAAGTTTGAATTTTGTTGTTTGTTTGTTTGTTTGTTGATACAGGATCTTGCTATGGCATTCACTATGTAGCCTTGGCTGTCCTCAAACTCGTGATCCTCCTGTCTCAGCCTCCCTAGTGTTGGGATTACAGCATGTACCACCATGCTCAGTTGAAGTTTAACTTTTGAAGCCATCTCAAGTGGATTTCACTCAAGTAATCAGAAAATTGAGGTAAAGGACCCCTGTCCCAATGGAGGGAAGTTATGAAAATCACCGTGAGGCACTTAGTCCACTTGATGGTAACATGTCACATCAAGAAGGGCAGAACAGCTTCCTCCTGTTGGTGGCAGGCTGGATTCCCAGGACTTACTGAGATGGATTGTCTATGGGGCAGGAGGAGACATCCTGGTTTGCCAGCCCTGTTCTATTTACTGGGCACCCTCTCATACATCCAGGTCACAAGGTGGCTTGATTCCAGGCACATTCCTGGAGGGAGTAGACATTATTTAAGTCTAAGAATATGTGTTGCAGTCTACAAAGTGCAACACAAAGTGTATGTCACCTGCAAATCTCCGTGACATCCCTTTGAGGCGGGCAGATAAGGCCAGTTATTGCCCCTAGCTCAGATAAGGAATACAAGGCTCAGAGCCATTGAGCAGCATTAATAGAGTTATGGTTTAGTGGTAGAACTGGGAGGATAATGGCGTCTCCATACCCCTCACTCCCACCCTGGTTATGGCTCACAGCTTTGTGTGGGAGCTACATGCCCAACAAATTACACTAAAAGCACAGGGCTCACATGACCTTTATCTAGGGCAGATGCCCAGCCTTCAGCCAGGCCTCAGAGGGCAGGAGGACTCAATCTAGAGACCCAAGACAATGAAATAGCCCAAGACTCTGGGGACTTGGGGGCCAGAGAGAAGCCAGAAAACCATTAGAGAGCCATCGACAAAAAAGGACAATTGTGCTTTCAGCATATTTGAGAAGATGGGATGTAACCAGGTCATGCTTCATTAAGGGCTTCCTGCTCAGACTGTTTTTGACTAATTGGTTGGCACAACCACAGACAAATGGAGAAAACTGGATGGAAGGGACATGACCCAAGTTAATTGTGGTAGAGAAAGGGTGTAATGCTCTACATGTGAACTCAACTGGATCCTTTATCATCACGCTGAAGCCCGTCAGAGAGTGCTCCTGAATTAGTGGATATGTTTGCTCAGGCGGGGAATATAAAGAGCTTCTCCAGGCATCCACACAATGTTATCATTCTGTGTAAGCCATGGGTTTTGAGGCCCTTTGGGGGTCACTTGTGAGCTGCAGTCTAACAGTCATTTAGTAACATTGCTGCTGCTCTTTCCCGTAAATTAAAGTTATGGCAGAAAGAATGTCAACTTAGCACAGTTTCTTATGCATCCTGTGTGCCCTCCCAGTACAGTAGCTAGAAGGAAAGGTCAGATGTATGTTGGGACAAAAAAAAAAAAAGTATCTTTTCAATCCAAACAGGTGATTTGGAGCATTTTATAAGCAGGTATATATATCCCAACTTGTGTTGCAGGAAGCCAAGCCCATTTTTGGAGGGATTCACAAATTGTAAAAGGGAATATGGTCTAAACAGGAGAGCCAACAAGCACTGTATTTAAGTTAGAAAGGGCAAATTAAAAACTTGAGTCTCAGACCTGTTCAATTACCAAATGGAGGAGCTGGAAGGGGCCTTAGAGATCACTTAGTCCAAAGGTCTAATATTATGAATCAAGTCATAAAGAGGTTCTAATCTTTGACCTACTGATTTCACTTCTGGGAATCTGGTCCCAAGAAATAATCTGAAATATGGAGAATGACAATTATATGCCAACGTTATCATAGCAGTACTTTTTTCATTATGGGAATTAGGCTTTTATTATGGGTCAAAACAGAAAAAAATTTGAGCAGAAATCTTAATGTTGTACCTTATATACAGCAATATTTTAACTGTTAAAAAGAATGGTCTTGAAATTATCCAAAATGTTTGATGATGGGTAAAGGTTAAATAAATCACAACATATTTACTTAATTGAATACTAATAAAATATTAAAATTATAATTATGAAGATGACTGAGAAATGTACGTAAGTGGTTATCAGTGAGAGAAGCAAGATTCAGAACTGTGTGTATAGCATATTATCAATGTAATTGCAAAAATATACACCACGAAAAAAGACTACAAGGATGTCTACAGAGCACACATGGCAGTGTTTGTGATTAAAGGTAATATTTCCATCTTTTCATTATGTTGACTTACTAAACTGTAAAAATACACATTAAAATTCTAACCAGTCCCGTTCTCATGGATAAACTGTCTGTAGGTCAGTGACCAGCCCAGCCTAATATTATCAATAGGTCAAACAATGTCAATATATTAAATTGGAAAAGAAGCTCTCAGAGTAGTTTCTTCTTTTTTATTTGTTTTGCTTTAGTTTTGTCTTAATGTTGATATGAAGAGATTTTAAAACACCATTCCAGGATCTGAATAGTAACCCTCACAGGCAAATGTGGCCCAGGACCTTGACAACTCCAGGGGCAGGAACTGCACAAACTATGAGAGGCACTGGCTTACCTGACCACTGAGAGAGAACACATTGTGCCTCTTGACCACGTGTGTTTTTGCCACATGTAGGAATGTTCCTAGAGCCTGTGACTCAGACTAACCACCATAAACTAGCTCCCACACTGCCCCAGAAATCTGAGGCCATTGGTTAGAGTGCCTGTGAAATGCTTCTGACTTTTTTTGCCTCCCACAGGGAGGGAAGGTCGGCTCTAGGTATTGACAAAGGCTGACCCTTCCCCCAGAGGGATGTGGGACACATCAGTGGAGCCTGCACCTGGGCTGGTGGACAAACATGTCCCACCTTACCCTGAGGTAGAACTAAAGGTCAACTGCCACAAAGGGGCAAAGGAAAGGAAATGACTTTGCAGAACCAAAGGTTTCAGGTTCAATAGACTCCTGCCGGAGGTGAGAGAGACACTGCAGCTTCTGTCTCTCCAAAGCAGCCAGTAACAAAAAGGGAATTCTGAAACAAGGCTATAGAGAACCTTTTAACCCCCTCAAGAAGCCAGCAGAGGGCTCTGTAAATCTACTGGACAAGTAAAAATTAAGATAGGTTAAATCTGACTTGTATTTTTTAATTTGCTGCGACTTCTAACCTAACTCTCCAATGAACAGAATTAGTGGAAGTTTGCCCACCAAGCACATGAGGTCCTTTTTCGAGGTCTGAAAAGCAGGAAGGTATCAGGGCAATTGGAAAGAAGGCTGGAGGAGGTATCAGCTGATTTAGAGTTAATCCTCATTTTACATTAAATACATGGGTGACCTGGGCTGAGCTGCTATGTGCCCAGGGCCCTGCTGTTGTCAACAGACAGCCAATGACTACACCAGTAAATTAGCCTACCTTAGAGTGAATTTCCTAGACTAGTTCCAGGGGCAACATGACAAAATAATGCACATCATTAATTACACACCATTGGCAAACAGCACAAATTAATAACAAATATTTCAATTATCATGCATTAAAATTCACACCCTAGCCAGGCACAGTGGCATGCCCCTCTAATCCCAGCTATTCAGGTTAAGGCAGGTAGACTGCCTAAGCCTAGTAATTTGATCTTGAGCCACATAGTTAAGAGCACGTCTCAAAAAATAAAATTAATAAATAATAAGTATAACTCACATTTCTCTTGGTGCCCATATCTTTTGTGCTTTCAAATAAATGAATAACCAGATCTGCTTCAAAAGTTCTTAAAACTTTACAAATGACTCTCCATTGTGGCCTTCCCCCAAACATCTCTGAATTAAGCACAAGTTTCTTTAGGTTTTTTGTTTGGATTTGGTTTTTCTTTCTGTGAAACAGGGTCTTACTATATATCCCAGGTTGGCCCTGAACTCTCATCAGTCCTCTTGCCTCAGCTTCCCAAGTGCTGGGATTACAAATGTGTGCCGTCACACCTGGCTATCTTCAAATTTTCTGAAGACTTTCTCCTCATCCCTTTCCACATCCCATTTTTTCCAGGAAGTTCCCATGGAAAATCAGATTTCAGGATGGTAATGCAATGCCCAAGGGTAGGAAAGATTTACTTTCTCTTCCCCTCTGAGTTTTTCATACTGATCATAAGCTCCCAGGATCTTTTTAATTAAGTCTCTTGAATCCTTTTTTATATACTGCTGGAAATTGAACCCAGGAAGCTGCACATGCTAAGTAAGTGCTCTACCACTGAGCTACTCCCCAGCCTCTAAATTCTTTTTGATGTAAAAAGGAATCAGTTGGTTCTGTCAATGAAAAATGGCCTAGCCGTCTCTCAGCGTCCAGGTGTCCTTACCTTCTTGATCTGATCCTCCTTGAGTTTGGTGAAGTAAAACGCCATCAAATGTACAGCAAACATGTTCTCCAAGTTTGGTTTCTCCTGAGATAGGTAGAAGTTTCTGTGCAATATTTACTCCCAGGTCTCCAGAGCCCTGCAAACTTTCAGTTCAAGAAAGCTGTGCTGCAGACTAAATACTTCCAGCCTACCTGGTTCAATGATTAAACTTACCCATCTCTGGTCCCTCCCTCAACCACACACTTAATTGTCTAACAGAAGGCTCTGGTAGTAGCTGCAACCACTGGAGAGGGGAGGCCAGGCACTGATAATTTGCTTCATTATTTGAGAATTGGGTGCCACAAAATCTCGTTGCTTAGCAACACTCTCAGGCCAGTGCTCCACCAAGCCCACTCAGCCGAGAAAAATCTTCTGAGAAGTTGGACACTAAACAAAAACTTTCAACTGAGGAAGCTGCTCTGCAGATGTCCAGTCCCAGGCTTTCCTCTTTAGTCCCTTTCTCCTCTACCTGGTGACATAACTCCACAACTCCCAACCCTTTGAAGCAAAGTCTAAATTAAGACTAAAGAGGGCCCTGATCAGAGAGATTCCGAGAATGTTGAGACAAATTCCTCCATTTGTGACAGGTCGGATCTCTTAACTAACAGACCATGGTTAATGAAAAACAATCAACAAAGGTTTATCTGTTCACAATGTTAACCCAGACAGCCTTTACTGTATTTTACAGGTAGTGATCTAGGGGAAAAATGCATAAGAAAGAATGAAATGGCCAGGTGCACAGTAATCCCAGTGACCCAAGAAGCTGAGGCAGGAGGATCAAAAGTTGGAGGCAAGAGGCAGTTTGCACAATTTAGCAAAATCCTGTCTCAAAATAAAAATAAATTTCATAAAAGAGTCTAGGTGTATGACCCAGAGATAACACCCTTGCCTAATATGTGCAAGGCCCTGAGTTCAATCCCTAAGTACTGCTGAGAGGAAGGAAGGAAGGAAGGAAGGAAGGAAGGAAGGAAGGAAGGAAGGAAGGAAAAGAGAAAAGAAAAAATAAATGGAAACCTTAGATCTGAGAAGCTGATGCTGGAGAGAAAAATTAAGTTACAAATGAAAAAACTTCCAGGTCACTGAGATACTTGGTTCGCTTGTTTATCTCGCTCATCATACTTGATATGAGAAGGACCCAGAGAAAAGGACCCAGAGAGGAAGCCACATGTGGGAACAATAAACCTGTGCTCTTCCCACAGTCACTGGTGGGCTAGCAAAATCAATAAGAACAGGGGTAACCAAAGCTAACATGGATGAAGCACTTACTAACCCTATTTTATAGATGAGAAAATTGAGGCCCAGAAAGGGCCTCAAATCACTCAAAATCACTCAAATCACTCAAAATCACACACCTTGTAAATGCTTCAGCCGGTAATCAATCCTAGGAGTCTGATTCCAGAGCCCAGCTCTTAACCAATACATAACACTGGTTCTCAAACTCTCCTTTCTCCATGCAGTTCTCAGGTGATAACTACTGGCAGCATTCTGTTGTATCATTGTTAAGAATTTTAACTTCTTGGTCAAGTGAGATGGCACAGGCATATAATCCCAGCAATGTGAGAGGCTGAGGCAGGAGGATCGCAAGTTGAAGGCCAGAGGCAGCCCATGCAACTTAGTGAGACCCTGGACCCTGTCTCAAATAAAAAGCTGCAGGTAGCTCAGTGGCACACTTGCCTACTACGCACAAGGCTCTAAGTTCAACATTCCAGTACTGAATGACAAAAAAAGAATTTCAACCACTTGGAAAACTAAATACAGATGTATTACTTCAACAGAGTCTTCCCTGTAGAAAAAAAACTTTTCCTAAAAAAGAAATTCCTGACTCCAATGTCTCAATACTATTAAATGCTACATAATATTAGCAACTGACTAGATGTTAACAAAGGTCTGTGGAGCTCTGCAATATTTCTTGCTCCCACATGGTATCTGCTTTTCAATACAAGTTGCCTCTGAAAAAAACGAGTTATCCTAGTCAGTTTAACAGCATTGGCTTTGTCTGCTTTTCTGCTGCACAATCTTATTAATCAAAACAATGACAGAACAATTACCTGGGCAGGGGACCTTCAACAGCTGCCTCTTCAGAGGCTACCACATTGCAGGGAGGATGTGATTAAAATTACTCCAGAGACTTTTCACAGATTGACATTACAGATAGAGAACCCCTAACCTTTTCAGTCTGTTTACCCCTCAAACTATGACTTTTAACTCTTTTACTTATTGCACAAGCAAACAAATGTTAATCTTCAGTTCTCAAATACTCTCAGAATCATTGGTGTTCTGAAACAGGCATGGTCTTCCTTCACTTACACGGGTCAAGAATAATATCCTAGCCGGGCACAGTGGCGCACACCTGTAATCCCAGCGGCTTGGGAGGCGGACGCAGGAGGATCGCAACTTTGAGACCAGAGGCAGTTTGCATAACTTAGTGAGACCCTGTCTCAAAAAGTAAAAAATGGGCTGAGGGTGCAGCTCAGTGGTCCAGCACTTGCAAAGCATGCAGGCATGAAGCCCTGGGTTCAACCCCCAGTACCGCAAAAAAAAAAAAAAAAAAAAAAAAAGAATAATATCCTGGGGCAGGTCACCCACCCAGGAATGATAGTGTTACCTGTCTTAATACCCTCGTTTAAAAAGTAACCTCTGCAGTACATGTGGCAGCAACTGCGGCTGATTTATTCAATGTAGGGATAAGAGGCTACTATAGCCAGTGGGCCAGAGGAAACAAATCCATAACCAAAAGTCTCTGAATCCCCAGGTTGCTTGTGTGAGTCAGTCAGGAATTTTAATGGGACAAATGACACCAAAGGTTTTTCATCCATTACAACATCTGTGTGTGTGTGTGTGTGTGTGTGTGAGAGAGAGGGAGAGAGAGAGAGAGAGAGAGAGAGAGAGACAGACAGACAGACAGACAGACAGAGAAAGAGAGAGAAAGAGAGAGAGAGAGAGAAGGAGAGACTCATTATGTAGCACCAGCTGGCCTGGAACTTGCTATGTAGACTAGGCTGGCCCCAAACCTGCAGCTATCCTCCTGCCTTTGCCTCCCAAATGCTAGGATTATAGGCATGAGCCACCACACCCAGCTCATCATCTCATTTTTATTCTAACTATATTAGTATATACATTGTAAGTTATCTAAAGTTTAATGATTATTAAAGATCCCATACATTTGGAGTCATCTAGCTGAGCTACATGAGCCCTCTCATTTTATGTCATTGTTGTTGTTGTTGTTAGGTGTTGTCCAGTGAGTCAATGCCCGACTCATAGTGACCCTATGTACAACAGGCGAATCACTATTCTCAGTGCTTCTCTACTATTCATAGGGTTTACAATGGCAGATTAAATTTGGGGAGTGGGTTGCCAGGTCCTTCTCCAAAGCCTACAGCACCTGGTATTCCCAGGTGGTCTGCCATCCAGGTACTAACCAGGCCCGACCCTGTTTAGCTTCCAAGATCTGACGGGATAAGAGCCACAGTGCTACGGCTGCAGGCCTCTCATTTTATAGTCAAGATAAAATAATTAGGTTATTTACCATCCTTCATCTGATTGTTCCAATCCAACCCTTGGAATGTTTCACTCCCATTAAAGCTTTATGTAGCCATTTAAAGATATCTGGGTATAATTTTTGCGGGGGGGGGTTGTTATTGTTGTTGTTGGTTTGGGTTGTACTTGGAGGGTGAATCCAGGGCCTCACTCATACTTTGCAAGTACTCTATCACTGGACTGCAACCCCTAGTCCATTTTTACTTTATATTTTGAGTCAGAGTCTAAATTACACAGGCTGCTTCTGGCCTCGAACTCACAACCCTTCTGCCTCAGCCTCCTGAGTTGCTAGGATTATCAGCACGTGACACTGTGCCTAGCATTGAGTATAAGTCTCATAAACCCAGGTTTTGCTTAAGAACACAAAGTGAGAGTTGTCACTGACAAGTGACATTTTAGCAAAAGCCTATTTCCCATCTGGCCCAAAGAAGGGAAACTCTGTCATCTCTACACCCCTATTTCCATGAAGCTCAACTTTAATCCACCCAGCCCTTTTAGCCAGGCCTAGAGATATTATCTGGGCTGGGATTTAGCTCAATTGTTAGAGCGCTGCACTGTAGTCTCTGAGGTCCCAAGTTCAATTCCCAGCACCGCAGAAATGGGAGAAGGACCTGGCAATCCACTCCCACTCCTGGCAATCCACTCCCTGGCAATCCCGAAACAGCCAGCCATTGAAAACCCTGTGAGGGTTGCTATGAGTCGGATACTGACTTGACAGCGCCTAACAACAACGAGAGATATTATCTACTTGCCTTTCAGTTCTGAGCATGGTAGGAGGGCTGGGAAGTCCAATAACATTTTCTTATTTATTTGTTGTGTTGTTGTTAGGTGCCGTCGAGTCAGCATCCGACTAATAGAGACCCTCTGTACAACAGGGGAAACACTATTGTCAGTGCTTCTCTGCTGTTCATAGGGTTTTCAATGGTGGATTGATTTTTGGGAGGGGGTTGCCAGGTCCTTCTCCCAAGCCTACAGTTTCTGGTGTTCCCAGGTGGTCTCCCATCCAGGTACTAACCAGGCCTGACCCTGCTTAGCTTCCGAGATCTGACGGGATCGGATGCCACAGGGTCATGGCTGCAGTCCCTTATTTATTTAGCAAACACTTATATGGTGCTTACTATGTGCTTTACAAGTCTAAATTCCCATGGCAATCATCATTCTCCCCATTCTATTTATTTATTTACTTACTTATTTTGCAGTACTTGGGGGGATGAACACAGGGTGTCGCACATACTTTGCAAGTGCTCTCCCACTGGGCTGCACTTCCAATCCCCCCCCCTTTTTTTTTTAATTTTGGGACAGGGTCTCCCTAAGTATGCAGGCTGCCTCTGGCCTTGAACCTGGGATTCTCCTGCATCAGCTTCCTGAGTCACTGACATTACACACATGTGCCACCATGCCTGGCTTTTCTCATTTTATAGATGGTAAAACAGAGGCCCAGGGCCTCATGGGGACCTGGTGGGACAGACATTTGAAAGCACAGTCTGGCTCCAGAGCCCATGCTTTACTGCTGTGCTGCACTGGCTCTCACTAACCTGCAGGCAAAGCCCTGGGAAATCAGGGGACTTGGGCCAGAAAATGAGCCAAAGCCCTAGATGACACAGTGGTAAGTGCATGGGTCCTGGTTCTCACTTCATCTCGGCCTTCCCTGCAGGTGAAGGGCCAAGTTCATATCTGTTAAAGGGTTCATAGACACCTTGCTGTTCACTCTCAGAATGAAGGCAAACTCAGAATGAAGGCAAACTCACAAGGGAAGGCAGGTGGCCCACGCTGTGCACACTAAAAGCACCTCCTAAATCTAAACCTTCACAAGGCTAGGGACCCTTAATAAATTCTTATTTCATCTCATCCCATTTGGTCCCTTAGGATAAGAAAATGTGTGCCTTCCTTTCAGTCCATTCAGTAAAATACATGACACAAGTTCCACTTATGAGATTATAGGAACAGTTAGGAAATTTATAAAAACTCTGCTTATGTTATTAAACAAACTAGATTTTGAATTCTGCACTGTGTCCTTTCCAAAGGGAAGTCTGACGCTAAGTTGTCCATAACATTAATCAATGTGACCTGCTGGTATTTGACTTACTGAAAAGAATGAGAGTGTGTGAGAACAAATGTCCATAAAAACAAAATCAATGTAGAAACCGCCAAACTCTGCCAGTAGTTATAGTTACTATGATGTCTGCATGGGAGCAACCAAAAATGAAACAGAAATACTAACTTCAAGTTTCAAAAGAATGCTACTAGTCATCCTATAGAAGACAGGGAATGCTCATGAGGAAATTAGGACACAATGATTTTATCATATATGTACATTAAGAGCCATATTTGCAAAACATAAAAAAAGCAAGGCATATAAGTAAATACAATTCATATGGCTTTTAACATTACTCATCATAATTACAATCTCAATTGCAAAAAAAAATAACCAATTCTAAAAGCAAATAAAACTTCTGGTTAAATATGACATAAACCCAAGCCTAAGAAGTGAAAGGAAATAATATTCAATAAGAAATCTCTACCTGATTTTGGAAATAGCTGACAGACAAGTAAGAGCTTGGCAGAGGAAATACTGAAACCTAAGTGCTTGAGCAGGATGATTCTGCTGCAAAATGAGCTGACATTTACTTTTTAAGTGGATAAGGCAAAACTACAGAAATAGCAAGCAGATCAGTGGTTTCCAGAGATTTGGAGAGAGGAGAGGGTTGGATAAGCACAGGAGTAGCGAAACTCCTCTGTCCAATCTATAAAGGTGATTAACATACCATAATATACTTGCCAAAAGCCACAGAACTTTACAGCACAGAGAATGAACCTTAACGTATGTGAATTATGTATGTGTGTGGCATTGGGGACCAAACTCAAGCTCTTGTGCATGCCAGACAAGCACTCTAACATTGCTACACCTGCACCTTGTGAATATAATAATAATAATAATAATAATAATAATAATAAGCCATTTAGGTCAGGGATGTAACACAAAGTGTGACCAAAAAAAATCTGTGTTCCAGCCAGGCGCAGTGGCGCACGCCTGTAATCCCAGTGGCTCGGGAGGCAGAGGCAGGAGGATCTCAAGTTCGAGACCAGAGGCAGTCTGCATAACTTAGCAAGACCCTGTCTCAAAAAAAAAAAAAAAAAAAAAGGTAAAAAAAATGGGCTGGGTGCACAGCTCAGTGGTCCAGCACTTGCAAAGCATTCAGGCACCAGGCCATGGGTTCAACCCACAGTACTGCAAAAAAAAAAAAAAAAAAAAAAAACCTGTGTTCCCAATATATAAAATAGCCTCACTTAAAGAGAAAGTAGGCTAGGGTTTAGCTCAGTTGGTAGAGTGCTGCTCCACACCCTCTGAGGACCCAAGCTCAATCTCCAGCACCACAAAAGGAGAAGAATGTGGCAATCCACTCCCAAAACAATCCAAAAACAATCAGCCATTGAAGACCCTGAGTGTCGCTATGAGTCGGACTAGACTTAATGGTACCTAACAACAAAGGAGAAGGGGAAAAAAGGTGCTAACTTAGGTAATACTGGCTATGTGCGGAGAAAGACTGAAAGCAAAAGGAACTATATGCAGTACTACATTCTGTTTGATAAAGTTGTTTCCCACATGAGTATAGCCCAATAATTCTGAAACTACTCCCCATATATCCTGGCTGTGAACAACTAAGTAAATGGATAGGAGATGGTAGGAGATGGATTTCTCATTATTGGTGTGAGGTTTCAGATAAGCAAGAGAGAAGGCTAGAATAGTCCATGACATCAGTATAGAAACTCATGTTTAGCTTCATATGGAAGGATGTATACATGTTCATATAAATATTTGCCTATATGTATATATATAGGTTAGTATGTTTATTTCCTTGTTTTGTCAGCTGAAAGAACCTACAAGAAATGACACCCCATAGCAACAGGCACACCTAGAGGCCAGATCTTTGTGTCTAATAGTCTTTTTTTTTTTTTTTTTTTTTTTTTTTTTTTGGTACTGGGGGTTGAACCCAGGGCCTCGCGCCTGCATGCTCTGCAAGTGCTGGACCACTGAATTGCGCCCCCAGCCCATTTTTTTTTTTTTACTTTTTGAGACAGAGTCTCGCTAAATTACGCAGACTGCCTCTGGTCTCGAACTTGCGATCCTCCTGCCTCCGCCTTCTAATATTCTTTAAAACAAAACAAAACAAAACAAAAAAACAGATATATACAAGATGATCCTGAAGTATCTTACAGTGCCATGAAGTAAAAAATCAGAGAATTTCCCCCCCAAAATATGGCATCCTGGTCTGCTAATTGTTTTCAATTAAAAGCCCCTGAGGAGCATCAGATGCTTGAAGTTTTACTCTGATATTCTTTGTCTGCCTAAAGACTGGACACATCAAAGGAGAAAAAAATTACCTTTTGTTTCTTCCCTGAGTTTTCAACCAATAAGCTTATATCTTTAAGGAATGAAGATTTAAGAATGTAACAAAACCTAGACAGATTTTGTCACAAGCTATTGTCTATGTCCTAGGTCTACTCAATTCCCAAAGAAAATCATTTACTATTTTCAAAGCCCATTCATTTACCTAAAATCATTTACTATCCCTCAAAATTGTCACATTTCCCATCTCCCTCTCCCCTATGAAAGGGTATTATAGAAGCATCTAGACCTCATTGGGTTATTAGGTAATCATAATCCTGTGATTGTCCCCATGCACCTTAGATAAGCATTGGTTTGTTTGTTTTGAGACAGGGTCTTGCTATGCAACCCAGGCTGGCATCAAACTCATGATCCTCTAATCTCAGCCTCCTGAGTGCTGGGATTACAGGCATGTGCTACCACATTTGGCTTTGGATATGCTTTTATATCTCTTTCTCCTATTAATCTGTCTATTGTCACTTCATTCTAGCAAAACTTCAAAGAGTGAAGGGGAAGCTTGAAGGAAGTGATGAAAGAATCAAAACACCAAAATGATAGGGATTTGTCAAAGGGACACAGGAGCCAACTGAAAGGGCTCCCAATAACCAAAGCTTGAACAATTTGAGCATTATTGGATTATAACCCAAAGTATAAATTTCCAGTGTTGTTGTTGTTGGGTGCCATTGAGTTGGGTCCAACTCATAGCAACTCTCATAGGGTTTTCAATGGTTGTTTTGGGATTGCTTTGGGAGTGGACTGCCATGTCCTTCTCCCATTTTTGTGGTGCTGGGGCTCAAACTCAGAGAGTGCGGAGCAGCACTCTACCAACTGAGCTAAACCCCAGCCAATTTCCATTAGTCCACATTAATATAAATAACTGAATATATAAATGGGGAAGACACATCTCCCATGCAGAAGAATCCCAAGTAATTTATGTAGATATTCCACCCTCAAAGAAATGGAACACAACTGGACATAGTGACTTTGGAAAGGGAGGAAAAGAGTAACTTCACAATGGAGAAACCTGACAAACTAACTCAGTCAAGTGGTCAAGGACAACATTCAAGTGATACCACATTGATAACATGTACTCTTATACAATGTGATAAGAATGGTACTTTACCTCCCCTAAAACCCGTAATCCCAAACTAATCATAAGAAAAAAAATCAGACAAATCCCAATAGAGGGAAATTCTGTTGACTATGTGATTCAAAGCTGTCAAGGTCATCAAAAGCAAGTAAAGTCGGAGAAGGTGTCACAGCCTTGAGGAGCCTAAGGAGATATGACAAGTAAATGGAATGTGATATCCTGGAAGGGAAACTTGTAGAGAAATAGGACTTTAGGAAAAAACTAAGGAAATCTAAAGCATCAGCAGTTTCCAGATGTATCCTTTTCCAGGATGTATCAATCTTGGTTCACTAATTAAAACAAATATACCATACTAATGTTGGATGCTAACAATAAAGGAAACATGAGTTGGGTATGGTGGCACATGCCTGTAATCCCAGCACTGGAGAGGCTGAGGTAGGAGGATCAATGCAAGTTCAGGGCCAGTGGGCCTACATAGGGAGTTCCAGGCCATCCTGGACTACACAGTGAGACCTTGTCCCAAAAAACAAACAAACAAAAAATACAGGAAATTTGGTATCAGGTGTGTGGGAATTCTTTGTACTATCTTTCCAACTTATCTATAAATGTAAAATTTTTCTAAAATCCTTTAAAATTCATTTTAAAACCCCACTGAGAACATAGCTCAGTGGTAGAGTGTTTGTGTAGCTCACCCAAGACCCCTAGGTTTGATCCTCAATACCACAAAAATTTAAATAAAATTAAATTTTAAAAATTACAGATATATTTGGGGCATACACTAAAAAAATCAGGTTATCATCTAACCAACCTTCATCAAAACCCAAAAGTCAATAATCCCTACCCATGTAAACAAGAGCTTCCCACTAGTTTATTTCTTCCTTTTTAAACATGAACATAGCTAATGATCACCAGAAACTGCAGAAAAGTTTCCAACATCAAAGGTGGAAGTCAAGCAAGGAAAAAAAGAAAAAGAATTAAAAAGATGTAGGAAAAGTGTCCAAAAGAAAACTTAAAAACTATAGTTTTGAGCTGGGCACAGTGGCACAGCTGAGATTTTAATCTCAGCAACTCAGGAGGCTAAGGCAGGAGGATCTCAAGTTCCAGACCAGGACTGCTCTTGTTTTCAAAATGAGAAAAAGAACTTTCAAATACTAAGAAACTAAAATTATCATAGAGAAAATAAAACTTTTGATAGGTCAGATCAAGTTGGAGAACTTACCTATAAAGTAGTATAAAAGTCCCAAGGATAATTTCTAAGTACTAATTTAATTTAAAAAAAATAGAATAGCAGGCAGGGCTGAGGATGTAGCTCAATGATGGAGTGTTTACCTACCATGCACAAAGCCCAGGATTCAATCCCCAAGACCACCCAATTTTTTTTTTTTTTTCAGAAATGGAAAAGTTATATCAAAAGGGAAGTGGGAAAAAAGGAGTGTTTTAAGAAGGCAAAATCCCACCTGAGCATGAGGTGCGCATATGTAATCTTGGCACTCTGGAAGTATAAGTTCAAGGCCAGCCTGAGATATAAAAGACCCTGTCTCAAAATAAATAAATAATTAATTAATTAATTAATTAAAAAATCCCTCCCTGATATAGTTTCTTGCTGTTGTTAGGTACCATCAAGTCAAGTCCAACTAATAGTGACCTTCATAGGGTTTTCAATGGCTGATCCTTTCGGGATTGCTTCAGGAGTGGATTGCCACGTCGTTCTCTGTTTTTGTGGTGCTAAGGATCTAACTAACGGCCTCAAGATAGTGCAGAGCAGCAGTCTACCAACTGAGCTAAAGCCCAGCCTACTCTGATACAGTAGGAAACTTGTTAATGTCTTAAAATGAGGATCCAGTTGTTGTTGTTACGTGCTGTTGAGTTGATGTCTGACCCATAGTGACCCTACGTACAACAGGCAAAACAGTATTGTAAGTGCTTCTCTGCTATTCATAGGGTTTTCAATGGCTGGATCCAGGAGATAGAAGATGCAAATTATATAGAATCGATGAGGTAAGTACAGAAGAAACAAACAGTGCAGTCAAAAGTCTTTGTCTGAAGCGAGGCGCAGTGGCACACACCTGTATTCCAGTTACTCAGGAGGCAGAGACAGGAGGATTGCAAGTTTGAGACCAGAGGCAGTCTGGGTAATTTAGTGAGACCCTGCCTCAAAAAGTAAAAAAGATGGGGTGGGGGTGCAGCTCAGTGGTACAGCACTTGCAAAGGATGCAAGTGCAAGGCCCTGGGCTCAATCTCCAGTACCGCAAAACAAACAAACAAACAACAACAACAAAAAAAAAACAGAGTCCCTGTCTGTTTTTGTTTTGTTTTGCTATGTGCTGTTTGTGGTATTCAGAAGTTGAACCCAGACCCTTACAGATACTTTGCAAGTGCTCTAACCCTGGGCTGCACCCTCTGCCCATGTTTAAATTTTTAAAAAATTTCAGACAGGGTCTCATGAAGTTATGTGCAGGCTGCCTCTGGCTTCAAACTTGGGATACTTCTGCCTCACCCTCCAGAATCTCTGGGATTACAGGCAAACGCCACCATGCCCAGCTGCTTGTTTGTTTTTTAAACTGTGTATTTATTCCTTTAGCAAAAATCAATTTCCAAACATGGCTTAAATGGGGCAGGAGGTATAGCTCAGTGGTAGGGAGCTTGTCTAGCAGGCATGAGTCCTTAAGGTCTATCTCTAGCTCCACATAAATAAATAAATAAATAAATAAATAAATAAATAAATAAATAAATGACTTAGGCTCATTTGGCTTATGCACACAGATTAAAACAAATGCGCAGAGTATGGCTTAGGGAGAGTTTTCATTTCCAAGTGAATTGGGTGTTTATATTATTACTTAAATAGTTATACACAAATAGATCAACATCCATCTATTTATTAGAGTTTTGGTTGGCTGATTTTTTGAGACAGGTTCTCACTATGTCACTCAGGCTGTCCTTGAATTTGTAATCCTCTTGCATCTACCTCCTTTGGTTTGCAGGCACAGGCCAGTGCACCCAGCCTGTTCATCAGTTTTAAAAGGCTAACAATGTCTGAAAAACATGTTAATAGAATGAAAATGTGGCTGTTAAGAAAAAATAATAAAGAAGAAGTTGGGTAAACATTACAAATTACTTGTAATTTGTACTATTTGTATTTGTTGCTGTTAGGTACTGTTGAGTCAGGTCTGACTCATAGCAACTCTATGTACAACAGAATGAAACACTCTCTGACACTGTGCCATGCCCAGCACTATTGTCAGTGCTTCTCTGCTGTTCGTAGGATTTTCAATGGCACATTGTTTTGTGAATTGTCAGGTCCTGCTCCCTAGCCTGCTGCACCTGGTACTCCCAGGCGGTCTCCCATCCAAGGACTAACCAGACCAACCCTGCTTACCCTAAGATCATGACCTGATTACAAGCACTTGAGAAAAGACTTTCCAGCAGTGAATTATCAATTTCTCTGTACTTTATAATTATATCAGACAGTGGTTTCAAGTAGTCACTGGGTTATAAGCCTCCATAAGCACCAGACATTTCTGCTAGGCATATGGTAAACAGAAGAGAAGACATTGAATCTTCAGGGAAATTCTAAGAGTAAATAGTCTTAAAGGGCCAACTCTACCCAAATTTGCAAAAAATAGCTACTGTTTTTTCCTTTATTTATTTATTTATTTTTTGTTGTTGTTTCTGCCACACTGAGGGGTTGAACCTAGGGCCTCACACATGCTGGGCAAGTACTCTACCACTGAGCTGTACTTCTAAACCCTTTTTAAATTTTGAGATAGGGTCTCACTAAGTTGTACAGGTTGCCTTTAGCCTCAAACTTGAAATCCTCTGCCTCAGTCTCCCAAGTCTCTTGGATTATAGATATGCACCATGACACATGACACTTGGATTTTTCTGGTCTTTGAGGCAGGGCCTTACTATGTAGCCCAGGCTAGCCTCAAACTCACAATCCCCCTGCCTCTGCTTTCCCAAGTGCCAGGACTACAGGTGTACACCACCACACCCAGGCAAAAATGCCTTTGTAAATTCAGTCTTTAAAGCTTAATCCTACTTTCAAAGTTTTTTCTTTTTTCCCTTCTCAAGCATTTTTTTTTTTTTTGTCCACAATGAAAACTACTGTTTTACATTTGTGTGAAACTGCCCCATTGTGTTAAATGACAGATGTTTAAAGAACAGTGATCATTTAGAAACATGTTTATAAACATTACAATCTCTATTTCAGGTCTATATAAGGCCTTGAAAGAGGGAAATCTTGTTAGTGCCATCAAGTTGGTGCCCGATTCAAAGCCTACGTACAACAGGCAAAACATTATTGTCAATGCTTCTCTGCTATTCATAGGGTTTTCAATGGCAGATTGATTTTTGGGAGTGGGTTGCCGGGTCCATCTCCCAAGCCTACAGCACCTGGTGTTCCCAGGCAGCCTTGCATCCAAGTACTAACCAGGCCTGACCCTACTTAGCTTCTGAGATCTGACAGGATCAGATGCCATAGTGGTATGGCTGCAAACTCAAATTTTTCATTATATCTAGGCTTGTTTAAGTTGTACACATATACTCATGGTTCTGGGCATAAAAGGTTTTGATGCTTTGTGATGATAGTTTTGTATCTGTGATTCACAGTAAGTCATTTTTCAAAAGACCCAGTGACACTATGTAGATTTGTACTTCCACAGATGTAACATACAACATATTAAAAGTCACAGGTTAGTAATGCTACCCAGTTATGCATTAACCACATTTCATTAAGTTACCCAGGTCTGTAGTGATAGAACTGAGGTCAGTATCTGAGCCTCAGCCTATACCTCATGTTGGCTGACAGTCAGCTGAATCCAGAATAATCCAAGGCCTTTCAGGCAAGTACTTCAAAACCTATTAGAAAACTGCAAGGGAGAAAAAAAGAGCTGTGGTTTAAAAAGGGTGAGAGCATGACTACGACAAAATGCACACCTGGAACTTAACTGGTACAGAAGCCCACAAAAAAAGTAAGTGACATGTCAAACTTTTGCAGAGAAGGAAGACCAGACTGCTTTCATGGTGACACTTTTAAGTCCCCTGCAGAGATTTATCCAGGGCCACTCCAATTATATTTTTGCTGTTTTGCTTCATCTTGTTTTAGTCTCTTCTACTTAACCACAATGCCCTCCTGTCCCTGAAAAGAAGGGAAAGGTGAAGGGGCAAGCTGTTTATCACTGTTCATCAACATTCTTTAACTAAACGTTCATGTAGCCCTTCCCTTACAGCAGCCTCTACCCTCACCTCTCTTATCTGAAGCTTTGCAAACATTTAACTTGCCCCAGTTTGTAAGAGCACTGCCTAAGCATCTTCTCCCACTTAACTAACTCTGACCCCCAAGTGGAGAAAATGAGAGAATTAACAACATTATAAATGGTGTGCCTCATTACTTAGCTATAATGGGACCAAATCCACTATCCAGGTCAGTTGATGAGTATTTTGTGGGACCATCTGTGCAAGAACAGCTTCCTATTATAGTGTAAGTCACAGAAGAAAGCAAATTTTAGAAGTTAGAGGTGTCCAAATGCAGGACATCAAAAGAAATACACCTTTCCAGGCATTTCACCCAAGCAAGAGAAAAATACAGTGGCACCTGTTCAGCCTTTATTCCCATGAAGGTAAAGGTCTGAAGAATGAAGACTGTCATCTCAGTTCAATGAAATGTTATCTTGACTCTGAACTACTGAAGAAAAAGCCAAGAGAAATGACTACCTTGGCAAATCAGGCTCTGTTCCCTTACTCAACTTGAACCAAATCAGGTTTAATCTCTAGAGTCTGCCTCAATCCAGCAGTTGTTCAAGAAATAAATTCACTATTCAGGATGATCTAAGAGTTCAATTCATAGCCAGAATGGACCCAAACCTTCACATTCATTTATAAAACACTTCCCCTGGGCCAGGTCCAGTACTAAGTAGCACATCATCATACTTAACTAACCTCCCCACCAACTCAAAGCATAATTGTTCACCTTCTTCAGAGGCAGAGACCAATCCCAGCAAGGATAAGATCAAAAGCTGGTAGTGCTGAGAAAGGATAAACCAGATATGTTCAACTCCATATATGACACATTTAAACTCCTCAATTGTGTTCCCAAGAAGGGTTAAAAATTATTGGATAAATAGAAGACACTATGCATCAGATTGGCCTTTATAGGGACACACACCCCATCTAAGTTTATTGTTGCCACTCATCACTCTCCTTTCCTAGTCTATTTCTTTCTACCTTTTATGTCTATGATTATAAAACTGTTCATTTCAGACTGATTGTGCTTCTACTGTAGTCCAGATATTGTGAATTTAACAGTGAACTAGATGGACAACAGTCCCTGTCCTAATGGAGCTGACAGTATTTGTCTTGCTTACTGTGTATTTCCAGTTCCTAAAGCAACCTCTCCTACACAGGCACAAGAGACAGTAATGTTTACCAAAGAATTCCATTCATGACATCCTCAGCAATGGCACAGGAAATGGGTTAAACAATTCACAAAATTAACTAATTCCCATGCAGAGATCCTTATGGTACAGAGCCTCAGTGCTACCCTACAAATGGCCATTATATAAAGATAGAAATAAAATCTCTAAGACATTCCAGTATTTTTTAAATGTTAGAATAAAAAATAACTTAGTCATCTTTAAGAGTTCATTTTTCTGTGGGAAAAAAAAAATAAAACAGTACAAGATAGCCTCAATACTATAGCAGGCAGTAAATGCATATGAGCAAAAAGGATTTAAAATAGATATTTATTTGCAAAATTAAAAAAACAAAAACAAAAAAACTTAATCGGACTTGGGTTCCTTCTTCTTTCGTCTTGTCCCTTTTGAGTTAATCCCTGACTCTGTTCCTTCTTTGTCATGTTCAGTTTGTTGTGTCAGCCACTCTTTCTCAAGCTGCTTCAGCATGTCTGGCGTGAGGAGTCCTTGCTGCACCAACCTGGAAGCAAGGGACATCTCCCCAGCATTGGGGCTGGGTGGCTCAGCAGCTTTACTTCCTGCACTCTTGGTGCTGCGTGTCCTTCTTCCATGGCTCTTTAAAGTTCCTGACAAATCTGACTGGTTTCCTGTTGACATCTTATGTGCCTCAGAAATTCTAATCAGTTTGGTGATATTGTGTACACCCTCTTGGATAATGCCGTCCAGTTCTTTCTGGAAGTCTCGAACAAAGCTGGCATCCGGAAACATATCCATAAATCGGTAGCTGGGAAAAAGACATGACACATTATAGCAACATCTCTGAACTAGTCTCAGCACATATTGTACATTTTAACACTGATTAATTCCAAATGTTCTCTTTTTGCAAGCTGGTGCCTTTGCTGAACCTTTCTGCCCCAACACACCTGAGGAATATGCCATTATAAGGGTGGGTCACCACACTTAAATGATTCTGACACACTCTCCTAGGGGGACATGTATAAGCAAACTGCCTAGAGATCTTGCTAAAATGCAGAATCTAATTAAGTCTGGAATGGACCTGGGGTTCTTCATTTCTAAAAAGCTCCCAAGTGACATTAATGCTTTTGGTCCAAGGCCCACTCTGAGTAGCAAGTGTCTAGTGGACCTTCTCACTTAATTATCTTAAGGAAAATCAAAAGAACTCCTGTTAGAATGGGCATAAACCAGGCTTAAGCGCCTTTATGGAAAAAAATAATATAGAGCACCTTGTAAATATGTGCCTAAGCCAGGTGCCATGGTGCATTTCTGTAACCACAGTGACTTGAAGGCTGAGGCAGAAGGATCAAGGGATTGAGGCCAGAGGCAGCCTATGCAATTTAGTGAGATCCTGTTTCAAAATAAAAAAAGGGAAGCTCAGTGGTAGAGCACTTGCTTAACAACCACAAGCCCCTGGATTCAACCATTCAGCACTAGAGAGGGGGGGAAAAAAGCCACTCATAAAACCTTTGATTTAAGGCCAGGAGGGGTGACAAACATCTTTAATCCCAGCGACCTGGGAGGCAGAGGCAGGAGGACTGTCAAGTTTGAGGTCAGGGGCAGCTTGCATAACTTAGTGAGACCCTATCTCAAAATACAAAGTAAAAAATGGGCCAGGGGTATGGCTCAGTCAGTGGTTGAATGCATGCACTTGCAAAAACCATGCGAGAGATCCTGGATACCACTCCCCAGTACCATAAAAAAACAAATAAACAAACAAACAAAAAAACATTTGATTTGCCCTATTACTTAGAAAAATGAAAGCATATAAAAGAAAAAGTTCAGTACCTTAGCCACAGGTAAAGATCCAAGACATCATGGACAGCTTCAAGATCCATGAGGTCTTTAATGTTCTCAGGTGGAAGTAAAGGCCATTTGATGTATCGGCGTAACCATGCAAAGGTCAGGGGCTCATTCCTGCTGTACTGCCTAGCAAACTGGAGAAAAAGGAGGAATAAGTTTGGTAAAAGAATCAGATTTCTCTTACATCTGTGAGTTGAAAGAAAAAAGGAAGGAAGCACAAACAAAGTGAACTACAATTATGTTTCAATAGACAGGCAAGTCTAGTTTCTTTCCTCCCCAATCCTTTTTAATTTTAAAAAACATTTAATACTTTATAAGGCATTTTTAGGCCGGGATTTAGCTCAGTTGGTAGAGCACCGCTCTGCAGTCTCTGAGGTCCTGGGTTTGATTCCCAGCACTGCAAAAATGGGAGAAGGATGTGGCAATCCACTACCGAGACAATCCCCAAACAAGCAGCCATTGAAAACCCTGTAAGGGTCACTATGAGTTGGACACAACTCAATGGCACCTAACAACAACAACAAGGTACTTTTGTTTAAAAAGAAAAAAATTGGCATTGCCAGGCCTGGCAGCACACACATAGACTCCAGCATTTGGGAAGGTGACCCAGGAGGATCATGAGTTGAAGGCCAGCCTGGTCTACATAGTAAGTGCCAGGCCAAGGCCAGCCTGAGCTACACAGTGAAGGAGATTCTGCCCAATTATAAAGAAGAAAAAAAAAAAAAAAAAAAAAAAAAAAAAAAAAAAAAAAAAAAAAAAAAAGAAGAAAAAAAAAAGCGGTGACTTTCTTCTTTTTCTAAAACAAGGCCAATAATCAGAAATTGCACAAAGACAGACTTTCCTGGTTCTGTTCATTCTTATTTAAGTATATTTGCTGTTCTGAGCTATGGGCAAGTAGTTCCTGAGGACTCTCCTTTCTATCTCCTCATATAATAGTCCCATAACCTCAATTACGAACTTAATTTTCTCTATTTTGTCAGTGTCCTTTCTTAATATAAAAAAACTCTTTCAGGTGGCTTGATACAAAGCTGGTCATGAGTCAGAATTGACTCTGCTTCCTACTAGCTGTGTGGCCTTGGCCAAGTCACCACTCTGAGCTTCAGCTTTCTCATCAGTAACATGAGACCATCATATGCCTGGTCTTGACCTAAAACACCATTGAGGGATGTGCTTTGAAAACCATGCTACAACTCAGCTGGGCGCGGTGGCGCACGCCTATAATCCCAGCGGCTCAGGAGGCAGAGGCGGGAGGATCGCAAGTTCGAGACCAGAGGCCGTCTGTGTAATTTAGCAAAACCCTGTCTCAAAAAAGTAAAAAAAATAAAAAAAAAAAAAAGAAAGCCATGCTACAACTCAGATAATTTTAGGCGTTATTACCTATCACCTATACTACAGAAGACAGGAATACAATTCTAGAATAAATAAGAATTTAAACTCTTTAAGAAAAAGCTGATTTCACATGTTTAATTTCCTATTAAGAAAAATTATTTCTAAAAGCTTAATCTAAGCAAGATCAATACTTCAGAAAGGCAGGGCCATTTCAGACCAACCATGGCTAAAGAATGCTATGATTTTATTCAATTCAGTATAGTACATTCTGCTAAGTTTAAGAAATACCAAGCTGGATAGCCATGAAGGATGGAAATGTGACCATGCTAACTTTTACTAAGCAGGACATGCTAAGCATGAGTTCTCAAGTTCTCTGATCAAGGCAGTGACTTTAATATTTTTGACCACAACTCACTAGAGGAAGCCCTATATGTAAAAGAACTAAGTAAGGAGCTGGCCAGAGCATCCACAGAAAGAGGCCTGTGAATTCAGATACTTCAATCTAGCAGCTGACCCTCAAGGAGCTCTGTGGAGCAGTTTCAAAATCACTGTCCTAAGCAATATGACAGGCCACCAGCAGAATGGAGCTTCTTATATATAGTTTAGGAAAGACAGAGTTCAAGAAAAAAAATTGCCAGGCATGGTGGTGCATGCTTATAATCCCAGAACTCAGGAGGCTGAGGCAGGAAGATCAACATGAATTCAAGGCCAGCCTGGTTTACACAGTGGGTGCCAGGACAGCCTGAGCTACATAGTAAGACTCTGTCTCAAAAAGAAAAAAAGGAAAAAAACAAAAAAACAAAAAAAAACCACACCTAGATTTCACATTCTAATCTTTAAACAGAAGACATAAGCAACTAACTGTTGACTTATCCTGTTCTAGAGATTCCTCACTCCTTAGTCAAGACCTCCTGCTTCCTTAGAATACCTGCTTGAAAGACAGTGTAAATGGGGCCATGGCCATGGGATCCAGTTCTAGTCAAGTCAGCTTACACCAGCTTAAGACTGTTCCATAACCTTTAACCTAGCTATCTTTATCCTAACTACTTTATCCTCAATAACAATCCTATGAATACTAGCTCCAAGAAATATATTTTCAGGTAAACACCTGGACACAGAGGCTCTCTAAGACACATTGCTAGGGGATAAAGAAAGGCAAGATGCAGAATAATTCATTGTGGAAACATTTATGGGAAAACACAATAAAACTCAAACTCCTACATGTATACGTATGCAGGGAAATACAATGGAAATGGCCTGCAAAGGTACACATGCACTGGCAGTGGCAGGTATTTCAGAGGACTGAGACTGGGGAGGGCACCCAAATTTAACCTACCTATAAGGTGTGTATTTTGCATAAAAGAAATTATGCATTATTTACATAATTTTTAAATAATTTTAGAAGTAAATGCAAAAATAGATCTGGTAAGAATAGAGAGAGTATGCAGAATGCTAAGCCCTAAAGATGAGACACCAACAAGAAGTCTGCAAGGAAGAGGACGCCTTGGGTTTGGTGGCGGGGAGAGCACACCAAGCAGATGCAACAGAGCATGCAAGGGCCCAGAGAGGCGGGAGAATAGCACAAGTCAATGTCATTCTACTGCCCTTCTTTCCCTCCCTGCAATCCTGTGCTCCTCACAAATCAGAGATTCCCATGCAAAAGTGTGAAGAGAAAGGAGGCTGGAACCTTGGCACCAAACTCACATAAGACAGTAACCCTTGGCTGAGTTCCTTACACTTAAGAAAACTGAATATTGTTGCCCTGATCACTCTCCCTTTCAAATATTACCCAGTGCTAACAAGGAAAAAGCTGGGAGTGTAGCTTAGTTGGTAGAGTGCTTGCTCTGCATGATCTGAGGCCCTGGGTATGGTCCCTAGCACCGCAAAACTAGGAGAAGGATCTGGCAATTCACTCCCACAATTAGCCATCTGAAAACCCTATGAATAGCAGAGAAGCACTGACATGGTCCTGGGCATGGCACAGTGTCAGGACTGTTTTGTTCTGTTGTACACAGGGTCGCTGTGAGGTGGATCCAACGTGATGGCACCTAACAATAACAACAAGGAAAAAGTGTATCAGCAGGCAAAGGGCCCCTCCTTGAGACATCTTATTACTTTTATTTTAGCTTCTTCACAGTAGCTACCATATAAGCCCAATTATACTAATGCAAGGGTTTCCACTTCTTTCAAAAACCATCAATAAGAAGCCAGCATGGTGGTGCAGGTCTATAACCGCAGTGACTCAGGAGGTAGAGGCTGGAGGATCATAAGTTCAAGGCCAGAGGCAGCCTGATCAACTTAGTGAGACTCTGACTCAAAATGAAAAAAGGGCTGACAGTACAGCTCAATGGTAGAGCACTAGCAAAGTATGTGGAAAGGCCTGGGTTCAACCCCCTAACTTCTGAAAAATGTGTGTGTGTGTGTGTGTGTGTACATATATATACACATATGAAAAACAGGGTCACTTTATATTTAAGTTTTTATAAAGTCTCTCATATTATACCCTCACTTATCTGTCAGTTTGCCATACTGTGGGGGCTTGCATGTTGCTGTGATGCTGAAAGCTATGCCACCAATATTAGATACCAGCAGGGTCACCCATGGTGGACAGGTTTCAGCTGACCTTCCAGACTAAGACAGACTAGGGAGAAGGATATGGCAGCCCACTCCTGAAACAAGTCACCATTGAAAACCCTATGAATAGCAAAGAAACACTGTCAGATATACTGCCAGAAAAAGCCCCCCAGGTTGGAAGTCACTGGGTCAGTAAGCAATTTCATGATAAATGGAGAAAAGTTTGAGGATGTCCAAGACTTTGCTTTATTTTGGTTCTATAATCAACACCCCTGGAAGCAGCAGTCAAGAACACAAAAGACATTGCATTGGGAAAAGCTGTTGCAAAAGATCTGTTTAAAGTGTTGAAAAGTAAAGCTGTCACATCGAAGAAAAGGTGCACCTGACTTGTACCATGGTATTTTCAGTGGCAGCATATGCTTGTGAAAGGTGAACACTGAATAAGGGAGACAGGAGAAAATTTGATGCTTTTGAATTACAATGGAGATGAATATTGAATATACCATAGTCTGCCAAAAGAACCAACAGATGGACCCTAGAAGAAGTGCGACCAGATTGCTCCCTGGAAGCAAGGATGGCACACTGTGTCTTATGTATTTTGGACTTGTTGTCAGGAGGGACCAATCCCTGGAGAAGGACATCATGTTTGGGAAGAAGAATGGTTCAATGAGAAAAAGGAAGACCTTCAACTAGATGGATTGATACAGTGGCTGCCACAATGGGTTTAAACATAAAAAAGATCATGTCCATGGTACAGTGACGGGGAGTGTTTCGTTCTGTTGTACATATGGTCACTATGAGTTGGACTTGACTCGATGGCACCTAACAACAACAACTCATATTACAAGATACTTTCCCAAGTGTTTTATTTGGAATAACAAAGTACCACTTGGAGAAAAATGAATCAATATGAGACAACTCAAAACAGCATAAAGATGAAGTCTTACCTGTAACAACGAGGAACAGACAAAAGGCTGCTTCTTGTTGATAGGGGCTGTGCAGAACACATATCTCACCCGTAGACTTAATGGAATATGCTGAATCAACTCTGCAGAAAATTTAAAGTCATCCATATTGCAGACAAAATACTGCCCATCAACTTGTGAAAAGTCTACAAAAATATCCTGGGGGGAAAAAGATATACAAAATCACTAGACTGCTTCAACGGACGTGAATAAAGTACTCAAGACAATCTTTTCAATCTATAACAGACTTCCAGAAAGGTCTGCTTTAATCACTGACTCCTAAAGTTAAGAGATTCCACCCCTCCTAGACTTCCCATCCTGACATACTAAGAAAAATGCCTCAGGACAAAACTTCCAAAAGATATTTGTTTCTTTTTTGTTTGTTTTGCTTTGTTTTTTGAGACAGTGTATCCCTATATATCCCAGGGAGCCTTCAAATTTTTGATCCTCCCACCTCTGCCTCCGGAGTCCTGGAATTACAGGTGTGCACTACCACACCAGAAGATTCTGCAATAGAGATTTTACCTACAAGATAAATTTCAGCAACTTCATAAAGGCAGCCTATGCATTCATGTTCACATGGTAAACCAGTAATTATGTGGCATATCAGCATTTTTAGAAGAGACTTAAAAGTGAGTTTCCACTTACAATGAGATTTGAGAGTGTTGTATCAGGGAGATGGTAGGCAAACATTTCAATCTGTTCAGCAGTTGGATGAAGACCGGCTGCCTTTAGTAAAAGTAAAACAAACAACCATGAGCTGATTTTTTTTTTCTTTTTTATGAAAAGGGAAGGGTTTTTTTTTAATTTTATTTTAAAGTAAAGTCCTATGTTCAGGCTAAATTCTCACCAAATGAGTTACATGCCAAGAATCTAAGTAAAATACAGAAAAAGATATCACCATTTTACCACTTACTGCCAACTGGAAAAGCTGACGAAATGATTTAATTAAAATGACATATTATATTCATTGACTAGTCTTTTGCATATATTTCAGTTAAATTTGTAAAACTTATCATGATCTCACAGAGTACCAAAACATGGTTTCCAGGATAAAACAATTTTCCAAGTCTAAATTCTCTCCGCTGAATAAAAATGAACAAGGGGATTTGGGACTGTGGCTCAATGGTTGCACGCCTGCCTAACCTGCACAAAGCCCTAGGTTCAATCCCCAGCACCACAGAAAGAAAGAAACAAACAAAAAATCCCACAAGGAAACCCTGGTTGTTTTAACCAGGGTGATCAAAACTGACATACACACATATATGAGAAAGTGTCTAAACTCTTATATCTTGCAAAGCTAAGAAATGCCATAGATAAGCATAAGGAAGAGGGGTGGGAGAAGAGAGGAGAGGAGAGGAGAGAAGGGAGGAGAGGAGAGGAAGCAAAAGATATGAGTCCTCCACCAGGTGCAGTGGCACATGCCTGTAATCCCAGCAACGTGGAAGGCAGAGGCAGGAGCACAAATTCAAGGCCAGAGGCAGCCGTCATAACTTAACAAAACACCTGTCTCAAAAAAAAAAAAAAAAAAAAAAAAAAAAAAAAAAAAAAAAAAAAAAAAAAAAAAAAGAGAGAGAGAGAGAGAGAGAGAAGAAAAGAAAATGGCCTGGAGGTACACCCCAGTGGTAGAGCACTTGTGAGGTCTTGGGTTCAACCCCTAAGTACCATAGAAGAAGAAGAACAACAACAACAAAGAAGGATGTGAGTCTAAGGGAAAGAGGAAGAAGAAGAAGAGTATGAATACAAGAAAGAAGGTAACATAGAAGGGAGATGGGGGGTCAGTATCAATTGCACTGAAGCTACCCATGAACCTAACTGCACTCTTAACTACAGAAGTGATTTCCACCAGGGATTTATTGTTTATATTATTTCATACATACAATGTGATCAAAAAATATGGTGCATATTTAAATTTTTTTAAAAGTTACTACTATAAAGAAACATTGCCACCAATCACCCTCAAAATACTACTCCCTAGCTTCAAACACACTTATCCCATTGTTCTTGCCACTTTCTGAAGCAGTTGTGGAAGTCCTCTTTCCTGAGTGTCTTTAGTTTCGTCCTCCATGATGACAATGCTCCATGTCACACTTCTGGTATTGCAGTATCTGTTAAATAAAAACATTATGGTGTGTCCTCATCCACCATTTTCACCAGATCTGGCACTGTGTGACTTCTGGCGCTTCTCCAAAGTGAAAATGACCACCAAACATTTTGAATCGACTCAGGACATCAAGGCAACCCCAACAGTGTAACTAAAGACACTTGTGAAAGAGGACTTCCAGAACTGCTTCAGAAAGTGGCAAGAATGATAGGGCAAGTGTGTTAGAAGCCAGGGGAGTACTTTGAGGGATATTAATGGCAACTTGTCTTTACTGCAATAATTTTTTAAATTTAAATACCATATTTTTAAAATCACCTCTCATATATTCCCCTTTATCTAGTATTAGTAGCAAATGAAATGAGCCATTAAGTCAATTTTCCAGGCAATGTATTTTTTAAAAGTGCTTGTTGCTGCTCGGTGCTGTTGAGTGGGGTCTGACTCATAGCAACCCAATGAAACACTTCCCCACACTGTGCCACATCCGGCAGTATTGTCAGTGCTTCTCTGCTTTTTACAGGGTTTTTGATGGCTGATTGTTTTAAGAGTGGGCAACCTGGTCCTTCTCCCATTTTTGCAGTGCTGAGCTCGAACCCAGGGCCTCAGAGAGTGCAAAGTGGCACTCTACCTAGAGAGTTAAAACCCCAGATTTTTAAAAGTTAGTTTGCTTTAAATATGTACACTTCTGATTCAATAATTACATTAACCAAAATTTAATGCTGTCCTTATTGGTTTGAAACGGTATTGCTCAGTGCTGGGTTTCTTCTACATTCAAGTTTCTGGTAATTTTCCAGTCCACAGACATAGCTCTGTGTGCCCACTTAAAACAAATGTGTCCCTCCACCTCCATAGGCTGCTAGATTTCTAGGAAGAACTAAAGGAAAATCAGGCCATCTAAACTTGTTCAAGCCAGATCTTTCACTTTTGCACAATTCACTGACCAAGGGGTCTCTATGCCAAAACAATAAAGGACAAATTTCTTGATTAGGATTTTATAGCACAAATTTCTCTTGTGCTTACTTCTGTTTCCAGGTATCTGAAGCAAGAGTCTAGATTGTAAGTGAGGAAGGACTGTCCTCTACACAAAAGTAATTAACATGTTACATCTTACCCTTATAGGATCCACAGGCCTATTCAAAATGTCCTTTAATAAACTGAGGTCTTGGCGATTCATTGTTGTAACCTCTCCTTCTTTAAACTGTGAGCCGAATCTACCAGCTCTGCCAGCAATCTGCAGAGCTTGAGAGGTGGTGATTGGTTCTATTTCTTTCTCTCCCTTTTCATTGATAGTGGGCTTTACAAGAGAGTAAAATATAATTCTCCTTATACTCCTGAAATAGAAATAAAAGTGATCCCACAGACTATAAAACAACCTTCTGTTACTTGGGTCATCACAGAAACACTCACTCTGATTCTAGTTTAAGCCCACTTGTAATCTTGCCAACATTTAAAAAATAAGGAAAGTTGGTTTGTTCATAATTCTTTCTCCCCCCTTCAAGCAGCATGTCTTAACAATTGTGTATTACTAAAAATCATCAAAGTGTGTACTTAGGATGGGTGAACTGTATGGTACACAAATCAAACCTTGATAAAGCTACAGAAAATGACTATTTCACAAATGACCCAAATAAAGTGTTCTCATACTGCTGTAAAAAGTTAACTACAAGCCAGGCAGTAGTGCATGCCTATAATCCAGCAACCTGGGAGGCTGACACAGGAGGATTATGAGATCTAGGCTAGAGGCAGCCTACACAATTTAGCAAGATCCTGTTTCAAAATGAAACATAAAAAAGGGGCTGGGAGGTACAGTTCAGTAGTAGGGCACTTGCCTAGCATGCATGAGACCCAGGGTTCAACCCACCAGCACTAGGGAAAAACAAACAGTTAACTATGCTGGGCACAAGGGCTTGCCCCTGTAGTCTAGGTACTTGGGAGGCTGAAGCACAAGAACTGCTTGAGCTCAGGAGGTTGAGGCCAACCTGGGCAACAAACTGAGACTTCATCTTGGAGGGCAAGGGAACTGCTAAGAACTAATAACAGTTCTTTGATTCATAAAGGTATAGCTGCCTTCATTGCCTACGGTGGAATATTTAGGCTTAATATTGTTAACAATAGAGATAAGGGCTAGTTCCACATGCATGATGGGTACTTGGATGACTGATGAGTAAGAAACTGAAAATAAAGTGAGGTAATGACAGGCTAGTTGTAGTAGGGAATAGCACTCAAAAGTCCTAATGCTACTTGGTATTTTCTTTGATTCCCTTAACAACTGTAAGTAAGATAAAGTTCAAATTTATACTATAATACCAACTGTCCTAAATCAAAAGGTTAGGTCATAAATGCCAGTTAGAAAATTGAAAAATAAAACACTGCCCTCTAACCCATGCTTATTAAAAACAAATTACTTACAAATTAAGTCCCATGCCAATTGCATCTGTAGCCACCAGGATTTTGCATGGATCATTGGGATCATTAAACTTTTTTGCTTGAGCAAGTTTGGTCCCTAAAATTGGAACAGCTCATGTTAAATCAGCGCTCTTAATCTTTTACTACATCATGCTAAGTGTATCTTGGAAATCCTCACTCCCTGTGCTCTTTTCGTTTTAATGGATAAAACTTTTATTCTTTCAACCTTTATTTCTTTATATCATCAAAGATTCATTCATCTTTTACTTATACAACAACACAGTCCTCTAGCATGCTAGTCCTGGAGACTTATTAGATTTCAGTATTACAACTTTAAAGATATTACCAGATCCATATATTTTAATGACATTGTAAAAAAAAAAAAAAAGCATAAACCTGATATCTGAAATATAGCTTAATAATAGCAGCATATAGCAAGAGCTATAAGTACCTATCAGGTTAAGTAGAGAAATATTTACTTTATATGACCTATAACCAATTATTATTTGGCAGCTTAATTCAGTATTTTTTTACTATCCTTTCTATACACATTGTAACATAAACAACAAAAATAAGAGATTTCATAACCTGTCACAATGAAAACCAATAATTACCAGGTGGGAGACTGCCATATATAACAGCTGATTCCAATCCCCGAATTTCAATCTGTCGACTCACAGAATAAATATCATTCTTGCTAAAACAGACAATGCAGTCCCCAGGCCGAAGGTTATCTAAAGATTCTAGTGCATGATCCGATATAAAAATTGGGGTAAGCCTCTTATAGTTTTGAACCTACAATAAAGTAAAGACATGAAATGGTAAAATAACACACTCAAGTCAACTTCTTGTGACTAATCACTGAAAAGCTTGCAAAGCAATCCACAGTAGCTAAAAAAAACCAGTAAGTACCAACATTTTTCAAGGCAAACACAGAAAAACATTTACTTTGATATTATAAATGTTGCCATCATTTCTCAGTAGCATTTCTAAATAAAAGTCACACTGTTTATTTTCAAAGCACTTTTACATATACTGATTTTTGAAGTAATGGTGCAACTTTAGGAAGGTTATTAACTGTCATTCCCATTTTGTGAAAAAGTGAAACAGAGCCCAATAAAAGATTTAAGTTAGAGGCTTTTCCCAGTCCAGTCTTCTGTGATTTCCCTTAGAAGCCACAGCTAAAAACAATAAAGCCCAATCTGGAATTCAGAATTTCTTCTACTACATTCTATTATTATCTCTCCTTCAAAGGTGAGCATAAAACTAAAACAATGGGCCCATTTAAAAATACTATTTCATCTTATTTTGTTAGTAAAAAAACTGGTAAAGAAAAATAAGAGCAGCATTCAAAGGAAATGGTTAGTTACTACTCTAGAAATTTTTTAAAGAGATACAACTGTGCTGACAATTAGATGAATACGGAAGGCCCCAATGTGACACAGAAGACTCTGAAAACCACAAACTTGAGCTGGGCCTCAAACTCATCAGTACTCATTTATTTAATCCTAAAGAAATCTGCTCAAGCCCCAAAAGATTTTGTGAGGATAAAGAACCTCCCATACTCTTGGCAGACCTAGCATGGTGTGATGGCTACTCTGTTATCATATCATGAAATTCAATTCCATATATATATTAGCCCATTGACTATAAGAAAATAAAGATTTCTTTTTAGTTAAATTCTGGTTTTGCCACTATTTAGGGCCCATGAAGTCACTGTGCAGGTACTCTGGGTTATTTATGTGTCCCTTGAGAATAAAGGATATAATCTAGTACCTCTACTTCCTCCCCAGTTGTGTACAGCAGCTCAGTGACCAGATCAATAGCAGCAGATTCTCCACACAAATGGACTTCTTCTGCGCAGAGTCCTGTAAAAGCCCAATTGGGATCTATTGTCTTATAACTCTACTGAATGTGTTCACAAATACTGTCTCTTTGATGTAAACTGCAAAACCACCACTACCTCCTAATGGGCAAAAAAATCATTCCTATTTTTATACATCTCAAGGCTCTTAAATTGCTCTGAAAAGGGTTTTCAGTCTATTGTAGAGTGAAGCCAGTCAGGACTGAACCCTGGCATTTTGACGCTTAATGATAAACATTAGTCATAGACTTACGCTCTTCAAATTAGGCTACCAGAAATCACAGATATCTCAGAAGTGGGGGTGAGGAGTGGAGGGAAAAAGTAACTGCAAGCTGCTTACCCCTGAGTAGATCCACTTTCATCTATTTTATAGCAGGCTTCAATGCAAACTCTTTGAAGAAAGAATTCAGTTATAAACCCTATGAGGGTCGCTATGAGTCAGATAGTGACTCGACGGCACCTAACAACAACAACATCCTAAAGAATGCCATTGAAAAACCTATGGATTGCAGAGAAGCACTGACAATAGTGTTTCACCTATTGTACAAAGGGTCGCTATGAATTGGACACTGACTCAATGGCACATAACAACATCCTAAAGAAATAATAAAAATAGCTGGGTGTGATTGTACACACCTGAAATTCAGTAACTTGGGAGGCTAAAGTAGGAGGATCATAAGTTCAAGGCCAGTGGAAGCCCACACTTTAGTGAGATCCTCTTTCCTTTTACTTTTGTGGTACTCAGGGGCTGAATTCAGGGCTTTGTGCTTATTTTGCAAGTGCTCTACCACTGACATACACTTAAGAGTCCCTTTTTTAATTTTTTTGTATTGAGACAGGTTCTCCCTAAGTTATACAGGCTGCCTCTAGCCTTGAACTTGTGATCCTCATGCCTCTGCCTCCCAAGTTGCTGGGATTATAGGTGTGTGCCACTGGGCCTGGCAGATCTTGTCTCAAAATAAAACATAAAAAAGGGGCTGGGGGTGCAAAACAGTACTGGTGCACGTGCCTAGCATGTGCAAAGCTCTGGGTGGAACACCCTAGTACTGGAGAAAAGAAAAAGAAGAAAAAGAAATAGAAAAATAATAACTAATTAAAAGCTATGACCACTGAGATTTCTACTTCAGTATTATTAATAGAAAAATATAGCCCAGCATGGTGGTGCACACCTCTAATCCTAGTGACTTGGGAGGCAGAGGCGGAGGATCGCAGGTTTGAGGCCAGAGGCAACCTGCATAACTTAGTGAGACCCTATCTCAATTTAAAAAGTAAAAACTGGGCTTGGGGTGCAGGTCAGTGGCAGAGTGCTTACAAAATATGTGTGAGACCCCAAGCTCAGCCCACCTATATACCGTCAAAAAAATAAATAAATAATAGGAAAAATGTTTAAGTTCATGGAACAAATTACAGTTGCTCTTTAATGGAGAATATGCAGTCACATTTAGATGTAGTATGAAAAAAGTGTCTACTAAAGAATAGAACAGAAAAAAAGCAAAATACAAAATTTTGTTTTTAAAACATCATATGCATAAGAAAGACTGGTATGAAACATAACAAGGCATTAATAATTATTGTGATTGTGTAAATATGGCAAGACTTGAAATTTTTTTTTGCAGTGTTGAGGATTGAACCCAGAGCCTCTCACACGCTAGGCAAGTACTCCTGCACTGAACTACAACCCCAATCCAGAGACTTGAACATTTTAACTTTAATCACATGATCATGCTAATTTTATAACAAGAAAATAGATTCATTATTAAAATAATATTTAAAAAATAGAAGCTCACACTTCACTGACTTTTTCAATTGCCTTTTGTCAAAAAAAGGATCTAGGTAGCTGGGCATGGTGGCGCACGCCAATAATCCCAGCGGCTCGGGAGGCAGAGGCAGGAGGATCGCAAGTTTGAGACCAGCGGCAGTCTTCATAACTTAGTGAGACCCTGTCTCAAAAAGTCAAAAAAACATGGGATGGAGGCACAGCTCAGTGGTCCAGCACTTGCAAAGCATTCAGGTGCAAGGCCCTGGGTTCAACCCCTAGTACCACAAAAAAAAAAAAAGGATCTAGGTGAACTTGGCAAGGTCAAGCAGGTATATCTCAGTGCAGATGTCATAAAGCCCAGGTTTTATAGCATTAAGACCACCAACCTAGAAGTGCTCTGGTCCACGCCCATCCTCTGGCTGGATCTCTAATCATCTGAATTTCATCTATTATGGCCACTTCATCTTAAAATAAAATAAAGTTATCATAAGCAAAACAACTGACTTAAATAATAACATAAATAAATTCCAACACCAAAATTTAAGCTTTATTACCACCAGCACCATCAAAACTTACTGCATGCTTCTTTCTAGCAGGTTTAAGTGGTTTATAATTGTATTTCATTCATTCATTCATTGCACTACTGAGGGACTGAACCCAGGGCCTTGTTCATACTTTGCAAGTGCTCTACCACTGACCTATACCCTCAGCCCATTTTTTATTTTTTATTTTGTGACAAGGTCTTGCTCAGTTACACAGGTTGCTTTTGGCCTCGAATTTGCGGTCTCCCTGCCTCTACTTCCCATATCACTGGCATCACAGGTGTGCATCACTGCACCTAGCCTGTATTTCATTTAATTCTTACAATGAACTTATGAAGTTACATATTATCTCCACCTGACAAAAGAGTAAATTAAGGCCCAGAGAAGTTACTTGCCTAAGATTAGACAGTAAGTGTAAAGATGATATTCAAATCTAGGCCATCTGGCTCCAAAGACCCCACTCTTAGATGCTCTACTGCACTGCCTCCCAAACTGAGAATTCCATTTGTCCTACCTTCTGCAACCTCAAACACAGCCTAGAGAATTTGCCTAATAAGAACTACCACATATACATAGAAGCTAAAAGGGAAGTATCTATGCTTCCAGGAACCAGGAGTAGATGTTGTTGTTAGGTGCTGTCCAGTTGTGTCTGACTCATAGTGACCCTCATATGATTTTCAGTGGCTGAGTGTTTTGGGATTGCCTCGGGAGTGGATTGCCACGTCCTTCTCCCACTTTTGCAGTGCTGGGAATAGAACCTAGGACCTCAGAGACTGCAGACAGCCCTCTACCAACTGAGCTAAATCCCAGCCCCCCACGAGTAGACAGACAGCCCTTAATTTACTGATGAATCTTTTCCACAAGAAACCAGAAAGCTCTCAGGAGCAGAAGGTGATGTGGCAGGTATAATTGCTTAGGCCTCAGCTCTGCTCATTCTTAGGGGTTTTAAGCCTATTATTATGGAAAAAAAAAGTAGTGCCTCACCTTATTTTCTAATGCCAAAATGCTTTTAATCATGTTACTTTATTCCTATAAGTAATACAACCTGCAGCCATACCACTGTGGCATCTGATCCTGTCAGATCTCAGAAGCTAAGCAGGGTTGGGTCTGGTTAATACTTGGATGGGAGATCAGGTGGTCTAGGCTGGGGAGAAGGACCTGGCAACACACTCCCAAAAAACAATCAGCCATTGAAAAATCCTATGAATAGCAGAAAAGCACTAACAACAGTGGTTTGCTTGTTGTACGTAGGGTCACTATGAGTCGGACCCCAACTCAAGGGCACCTAACAACAACAACAACATAAGTGATATATGTTACATTTTTATTTTTATCTCCAAATACCAAGGAATTAAGAAGACAACACTAAAGAAAGCTAAGTTTACACTGAAAAAAACATCAGATTAAAAATTACTTATATCTGGATATATACAAATAGGAACAGAAAGAGGGGGCAGAGGACATTTTGATTTATAAACTTGTGTGCTATTTGAATTTTTACCATGTGTTATTTTTATAATCATTGAAATTTTTTAAACTACTTACTCAGAAAGTTGATTATAAAATGAAAAGCTACCAATAGTAAAGAATACATAATTCCTATTTAAACATACACACCCGCAATGCACACATAACTAGATGCATACATAATATGAACACTAATACAGAAAAAATCTAGAAGAATATACACCTCGGGGTTAACTAACATTTGTTGCTTCTGGATAGGTGAGACAAGAAAATTATGTATATTTGTTTTCTTCTTTTTGCTTCCTTCTATTTCTACATTCTCAAAAATGAAGATATGATTGTTTATATAAGGAAAAAGTTCATTCTTATTTCTAAACTATTTAAATAAAAGCTCATTGCAGCACTGCATTTAACAGGGAAAAAATTTTAAATAACCTACATATCCTTTAATAGGGGAATAGATAATTTTGATCATATGAAGGAATACTATACCACAGATCAAATTAATGAACTTCAAAAATGTGTAAGTATCTCAAGCACGCTAGGTCTAAAAAACATATGTGGAATTAAAATGTAAATTGTATGGCTGCGTGCCACAGAGGACACCCTCTAATTCCAGCTACTCAAGAGGCTAAGGCAAAAGGATCTCAAGTTCTAGGCCAGAGACAGCCTATGTAACTTAGTGAAACCCTGTCTTAAAATAGAAAATAACAAAAGGAGGGTTAGGGGTATGATTCAGTGAAAGAACACTTGCCAAGGATGAGTAATATCTCAGGCTCAACACCCCATTACCATCAAAAAAAAGTAGGCTGTACAAATATAATACACATAAATGTTTTAAAATATAACCATCTATAGTATTGACAGCTAATATATAACTGATAAAAAAGAGACAGAAACTGGGCACAGTAACACTTGCCTAGGATCCCAATGACTCAGGTGGCAGAGGCAGGATTGAGAGTTTGAGGCCAGAGGCAGCCTGCATAACTTAGTGAGATTGTGACTCAAAATAAGAAATAAAAATGAGCTGGGGTGAATCCCAGTGATAGAGCAACTGCAAAGTATGTGTGAGGCCCTGAGTTCAACCCTCAAATACCACACACACACAAAAAAATTAGCAAAAGGGAATACTCAGAAGCATGAAAATATTTGGCATTTATTACTGGTAGCAGGTACTAAGTATTTGTTGTGTTATTCTTTTTCTAGTTGTTTAATATTTTTTCACCATAAAAAACATATTTCAGCCAGGTGTGGTGGCACAGGCCTGTAATTCCAGCAACTTGAGATTTGGAGGCCAGAAGTTTGAGGCCAGAGGCAGTCTGTGTAACTTAGCAAGGCCCTAACTCAAAAAACAACAACAACAAAATTTTCATAAGTTCAAATGTATCTTTTAAAAACCCAAATCATAGTTTTTTAAATAGCACACACTTACAAGGAGTTGTAACACTGCACATCTCAACAGTACAAGCAACATGGGCAGCCTGTTTCCCATTTGGCTCAACTGTCACACGCTCTTCACCTGTTACCAAGTCACATGGTACACCCTATAATGACAAAAAGAAACACAGACTTATTTCTACCTTGGAAACAACAGCAAAAAGTAGTTTGAGATGTTTAATATTCTCTCCATTACTATCAAATTTATTTAATAGCTGAAATAAATTAGTCCCAATGTTTCTTTTTCTTTCTTATTAAAAAAAAAAAAAAAAAAGAAGAGCTGCTTTCTTACCTAACTGAAGTATAACTGGAAATATCTCAAATCAGTTAAATCCTCAGGTAGCAAAAACATGAGAAACTGCAGCAGTTTCACTTTTTAGCTTTGTGCATTTCTGTATTACTAGAGTGCATAAAATGAACATGAATTGTTTCTATATGCAAGAAGAACACTATAAAGGAAATTTTAGACTATAAGACCTTCCAATATAATTCCCTGAGAAGGACCAACATCAATCCTACAGTATATTACAGTGATCAATCATCCCGGCTTGCCCAGGACTGAAGAGTTCCCCAAAATGAATGACTATTGGTGCTAAATCTGGGGAATTCTGGGCAAACTTGAAGGGTTGGTCACCACCCCCAGTGGCCTGAATCTAATCATAAGGAAACATTAGATATTTCCAAACTGAGTAACAGTTTACAACACAACTGTCTTTCAGTCCTCCAAAAATATAATGATTATAAAAAGCAAAGGAAGACTGAAGAATTGTCCCAGATTAATATAAACCAGAGAAACGACAATTAAATACAGTGTGAGACCTTGGAGGATCCTAGAGGAAAGTAGAGGGGGTGTCACTAGACAATTGACAGAACTTGAAATATTGACTGTGTATTAAAGAGCAGTATTCTATTAATTAAATAGCTTATTTCAGATATCTTGTGGAAATATTTTTTCCCTGAGGAAATATTCAATACATTCTCAAGTATTTATCAATAAAGAGGTATTATATATGCAAGTTACTCAAAATATTCCAAAAACATACAGAATGCCAATTACTTAAACCAAAGTGGTTAATTTCACATTATAATGTCATAATAAAACAATGAACCACAATATGGCTCATTTAGAGAAATGATACTTCAAACTACAGGGCTTCAGTCCTTTCAGTTTTGAAAAAATGGCTTCAGTGTTTACCACTAGTTTTACCTGATAGCATCAAAGGTCTAATCTAAGAAGGGGGAAAATAAACATCCTAACATAGAACTGATTAAATCTAAGGAGGCAAAGAAAGAGTACAGAAGGAGTTTCAACTAATCAGTTATGTTGTTTCTTTAAAAGTAAATGAAACTAGCTAGGATCAGATGGATTAAGTAATGGGTTCAAGGTTATTTTTATGTTATTCTCTGCATTTCTCTATATATGTAGTCTATATTTTATTTCATGCATTATATTGTATAAATTTTTTCACTGTTCTTTTTCTTCTTTGGTTTTTTGAGACAGGTCTTGCTATGGAGCTCAGGCTGGCCTTGAACTCACAATCTTGCATTAGCCTCCCAAGCACTGGGATTACAGGGATGTACCACCATGCCTGGTTTCATTTTTTATACTTCAGTATCTCTGAAATCAGGGTACATCTTAAGCATTTGATGACATGACAGAGTTTAGTATTTTTTTCTCTTTTAATTGTACATATCTTGTAATTAATCACTTCCAAATTTTTCATTTTTATTTATTTGCTTGTCATTAGTTAAATCCACAAGGAATATAGCATCATATGGATTCCATGTCCAGTGGCCTTACAGGAAGGTTGTTTCAAAATTTGGCCCACCCACGCCACTGTTTCCATGGGCATGAGTTACTTTTCCCCAGATTACACTGATTTTGTTGAGTTTGCCATCGGGCGTCACCATGTTGTTTTCTGCTTTATACATATGAGCACATATCTTGCACAAGCAGAATTGTTTCATTTCAGGTATAAACACTTTCAATTTTAAGAAGAGCTGTGTGCTCCCTTTGTTTTAGGAGACTCCACTTATAGCCAGCAAAAATGGCCTCCTATCACAGCCTTCCAGACAAGTTTGCCTTTTAGAAATCCTGTTCCCAGCAGGCCTCCACAGGCTCCAAGATGACAAAAAGAGTTGACAGCTTCTTTTGGGCAATGAAGTAGATAAGTTTTTGTTCATGGTAAATTATTACATTCATCTTTTCCCCACTTCCAACTTCACCCCAAGAAAAGAATATTAACAAGAAAAAAAAGAGCAAACATTTGGTAGTATACTGACAGCAGCATTACTCTTTTCGAAGATCTCATGTGCTAATAATTTTAAAGGGCCACAATACACTCCAGATTTTGCTGACAAGTATTTCTGGATTGCATGATAAGTCTTTCCACTATTTGTGGGGCCCGAATGGAATACTATCTTCCGCCGCATGGCTCTTGCTTCTCGGTACCTAAAAACACGAGTAGGTAAACAACTTTAAAAAAAATTCTATTAATCTACATTCTGGTAAAGTTATCAATTGAGAAAAATTCCAAATGGAATATTCTTTTACAATTAACAAGACAAACTTTGAAAAACTAAATAACAGGCTTCACATCCATATTAAAATAGTAACTGAATTCCAAGGCATTTATTAACTAGAGGACAGAAAACTCCAAATGCAAATTAACATCTTGGATATTTTCCCCATTGTACAAATCTTTTTCTCAAGAGTTACTAAAAGTCAGTTTAAACTCCTATCAGTTCCATTAGCTATGTTCATGTTATTCCCATAGCTCTAAACAATGACCTTAAAAGCAAATATCCCAGACCTTGAATTTCAATATATAGATATAATAACTGAGTTTCTTGGTTATGTCCATGATGGATTAACTGGTAATGAGTAGACTTGCCCTATCACCATAAGCAAGTGCAAAACTGGACAAAGTATCTGCAGCAATTGTTTGAAGCATGGACAACAGGCAATGCAGGACTACAAACTGAAAAAAGGGAACAATGGGGATAAGCCATACTGCACCGCAGCAGGACATAGAGAAGTGGAACTCAAGCAGAGTATGACAATGCCACTAAACAAAGCAGCAGAGATCATGCTCTGACTTGCTGAAGCAGCTGGAATTTGAAGGGCAGAGTGCAGAAGAGCAGAAAGGTGGCAATGAGGGGAAGTCTTAAAGTTTGTGTGGGGGCTTCCTCTGGGTTCCTGGCCAAGGGCTAGGTGAAACAAGTACAAGGTAAGCACCACTAGGCCTGGAGGAAAGAGGTTTGAGCAGAAAGTCTCAAAGAGGTCTTGAAGTGTCAGGAGACACTGCAGTCTAGTCCTGGTGAAAAGAACTCGTTAGCACCCAGGCATTCAGATGAGACACCAGGCGGACCAAAACTTAGACCTCAGGACAGCACCCTAAAGCAGGGCTATTTCATAGCTGTCCCAATAAAACCTAAACCCAAGCCTGATCAGTTAACACCAGTTAACTGCCTGATAGAATTAACTGCCTACTTTTTTTAGGGAAAAGCAGAAAATCCAGACTTTATAATTTGTCATCTAGCATACAATAAAAAAATATAATAATCACTAGTTTCCCCAAATCAGAAACTGAAAATTTCAAATCCACAAATGAAGGAACTAACCAGTTAGGTGGTATTCTTAAGTCACTGATTTTACGAAGATCATCCTTACATTCCAACACAGGAAATATTTGTTTGGCATGTCTCAAGAAAAATGGAAATAAATCATCCACATGAGCTGGAAAATAAAACACTGCATTAATGCATACAATCTATATATTATCCACACTTGAATTTAGTGAAACCATTTGGAGGAGGTTTGAGACAGGGTTTTGCTATGTAGCCCAGGCTGGCCTGGAACACAGAGTCCTCCTGAATCAGCCTTCTGAGCGCTGGGGAAACTTTTTTTCTTAGTGACATAAATTAGGGGGCACTGTCAGGATAAAAAAATAAATTAATAAAATAAAAATGTAAAAACAACCTGGACATATACACTAGAGTGCAGACCTGCAGTTACATAAAGAGAGATGAAGGTAAAAACTTTCTTTTTGTGGTCCTGGGGATTGAACCCAGGCCCTTGCACATGTTAAACCACATGTTCTGCCACTGAGTTATACTGCCCAGCCTGGTGCAAACATTTTTTAAACTTCAAAGACCACAGAGAACCAAAACATGAAAGTGAACTGATTCTTCAGGAAGAATTCTCCACACCTTAGTGGCTCCAAGAGGAGAGTGGGGGGTGTCCCATTCTGTTTTGTATCTAGGTTCTCCCTCAGTGCCTGGGACAAAGGTAAAGGTGTAAGAGTCAAATACATTTAAAAAGTAGAACTAAACCCAAAATTCCCATGGGAATAAAATGATGATGTTCTTACTTTTTTCCCCTTGTAAAGCAAGACTTTATCCTGATATGAAGGAGAAAGAAGCCAGTAGCAGAAACAGATGGAATGGCTATGCACTAATTCTATCTTGTGTGAGAGCTCCCTTTATTGTGGTCACCTATATTAACACAAAGCAAAGAATACATAATGATAGATTAAGGTACTAGTCTATGCAAGACTTAGTAACTAGTTGAGAGACACAACATAAAAATAAAGTGACCTAGGAAGCCTCCTATAAAAGCACTGAATTATTTACAGAGGATGTTACTAGGACCTACTCTAAGACAAACTCTGCTACAGAAATAATCATGAAGTATGGGAAAAAACAGAAAGTATATTCAACAGGATTTTAAACACTCTCTAAACACTTGCCTGCACTGAAGCAAATGTCATTCAAAACAATGTGAATGTCCACATCCAGGGAATGAGACTGCATAATATAATTTCTAAAGCTTATGAAAGCTTGGTGGAAGAGACGAGCTGTAGAAAACACAAAATCAAAATATGTAAGGTTTAGTTTTCATTTCAGTTCTCATTTTAAAAACACACATACATATCATACTAAACTCCAAGTATCTTTTATTATTATTATTTTGATGGTGTAGCTGGTTTATTCTGATCAGGAGTAAAACTGAAATCCTAGTAGGATGTGAAAAAAGGATGAATGTGCAGCATCTGTGCTGTGCAGTCTGGTTTACCAGGTATGCCTTACCAGTCTCTTGCCAACGTCAGAAATGTATCTCGAGACTACAACTGTGTACTACAATTGTGTATGTGTAGGCCATATACATCACACTCAATACTGACAAAGCTGTATTTTTACAAAATAATACAACTCTATAAAGATGTTAGTGGCCTTACCATCAAGTCCATAATCTGCACTCAGTTTTTGAATTTCTTTCCTCTTATAAAACTTGTCTAAGATCTTCTTTACTTCATCTAGAAGAAAGATATAAAAATTTACCATTTGTTTCCTAGTTTAAACAAACATCCAAAAAGCAAAATAAACTGGGAGTCATAATACTAAAGGCAGCAATCTAATGAGTGTTCCAAGAACTTAAAGGTTTTAGTTGATCCTTCTTTGTGGATTAATGTATAATGGATGTCTAGAAAAATGATAGTCAAATAATGCAATATCCCTGTTATACTGTAAAGGAATAGGCAAAGTGAGATGGGCTCAGGATTAGCCTTTAGCTTTTATTAGGCCACTGTTAGACAGCATGCTGTGTTTTACTTACTTACCAACATTCTGCATATCAAGCGGTGAGCAGGTTAAACACATCAAAAGGACAACCAATATGGCGAGGACCAAATTATCATCTTATTATGCAAATGACTCAAGGAGGTGGGATAAGGTCTAGTTTATAGATGACTGATGTTTAGAGAACACAGTACTCTTATTTTGTTCTAGATGGCATAAGTAAAGTCAGTGGGAGGTAAGGAAAGCAAATTTCAGTGGAATTTATAGAACTTCCTAATAATTGTTGTTGTTGTTGTTGTTAGATGCCATCAAGTCTGTCCAACTCATAGCAACCCTCATAGGGTTTTCAATGGCAGACTGTTTCGGGATTGCCTTGGGAGTGGGTTGCCACGTTCTTCTCCCATTTTTGTGGTGCTGGGAATCGAACTCGGGACCTCAGAGACTGCAGAGCAGTGCTCTACCAACTGAGCTAAATCCCAGCACTTCCTAATAATTATTGTTGTTGTTGTTGTTGTTAAGTGCCATCGAGTCAGTATCCGACTCATAGCGACCCTCTGCACAACAGGGGAAACACTATTGTCAGTGCTTCTCTGCTGTCCATAGGGTTTTCAATGGCAGATTGATTTTTGGGAGGGGGTTGCCAGGTCCTTCTCCCAAGCCTACAGCGTCTGGTGTTCCCAGGTGGTCTCCCATCCAGGCACTAACCAGGCCAGACCCTGCTTAGCTTCCGAGATCTGACGGGATCGGATGCCACAGGACTACAGCTGCAGGCCTTCCTAATAATTAGAACAGTAAAAAGGTAGTGACTCACAAAAGTGAGAGCTCCTTGTCACTGAATGTATTCAAGTAAGGACTGCTGTTGTTGTTATGTACCAAGGAGTCAGGTCCAACTCATAGCAACCCTATGTACCAAAGAATGAAAACTCCCAAATACTGTGCCATGGCTAGCATTACTGTCAGTGCTTCTCTGCTATTCATAGGGTTTTCAATGGCTAGCTGATTTGAGAGTGGGCTGCTGGGTCCTTCTCCCAAGTATACAGAATCTGGTGTTCCCAGGCAGTCTCCCATCCAAGTACTAACCAGGCCCAGTCCTGCTTAGCTTCCAAAATATGATGAGATCAGATGCCAGGGTGGTACAGCTACCGGTCAAGTAAGGGTTAGATGGCTGAATTTCAAAAGTAATAGCGGAGAAATTTCTGTGCTACAAAGGAGATTCAATTACATGCTTGTTGAGCTGACATGCCACTGTAAGTCAATAATTTTACAGGTGGAGGTCTTTTTAAGTTAATCAAGCTGAGATTATATTAAGGCTATACATATTAAAATACCACTATATTATTCTGTACAGATAAACATTTTATTGTTCCAACCATATACTACACATTTCAGGGAAGAGAAGCGAAAATTGATGCAGCCCTTGGCATGAAACACAGAAAGGCCAAGTGATCTACATTTTTACCTCCCACAAAAGTACAAACCACATTTTCAAGCAACACAACACACTCAAGATTCACTGAAGAAATTAAGCCTGAGCTAGACAGCATGGTGTACGCGCCTGTAATCCCAGCAACTCAAGAGGCTGAGGTAGGAGTACCTCAAGTTTGATGCCAGAAGTAGCCTGCAGAACTTAGTGAGACCCTGTTTCAAAATTTAAAAAATAAAAATAAAAAGGGCTGGGGGTGGAGCTCAGTGACAGAGCACTTGCCTAGCATGTGCAAGGCCCTAGGTATTCAATGCCCTAGTACAGAAAAAAGGAAGGAAGGGAGGGAGAGAAATTAAGCCTGAACATAGAATCTCACTATAAGGCTTTATTTTATATGAGGAAATTACAAAATCACTAGTTTAGACACTAGATTTGCCCACAACTAAATAGAAAATAGACACACATAAATTTCAGATCACAGGCAGCTACCCTGATATTTCTGGGATTTTGTCACTTTTCACCTAGTGAGGGCAATAGTTTCTTTTTATCAATAGTAGGAAAATCAGTGACAAAAGATTGGAAAAAACCATGTGTAATTGCTTGAGAAAATTCTACTAACCTATAAATTCAATACAAACTAAAGACAGATCACATTTATACAGAATCAATCTATGGTCTATAACTAACACTCCAGTGTTATAAGATGATCATGGTATTTTACTCAACTTTAAATCCTTCCAAAATGTGACGCTAAGTGAAACAAACCAGTCGCAAAAGATCCCATATTATGATATAATTTACATGAAATATGTAAAACAGGCAAATCCATAGAGACAGGATATGGATTAGTGGTTACCAGAGGATTAAGGATTGGAAAAATGAAAAGTAACTGCTAGGCCTGGTGTAGTGGTGTCATGCCTGTAATCTCAGCACTCAGGAGGCTAACGCAAGAGAATCACAAGTTCAAGACCAGCCTGAACTGCTAACAAGTTCCAGACCAGTACCACACAGCAAGACCCTTCTTCAAAAAAAAAAAAAAAAAAAAAAAAAAAAAAAAAAAAAAAAAAAAAAAAAAAAAAAAAAAAAAAAAAAAAAAAAAAAAAAAAAAAAAAAAAAAAAAAAAAAAGGAAAGTGACAGCTAACAGGTAACTGGAAGTGATGAGAATGTTCTAAAATGAAGTAATAGCAATGATTGTACAACCCTGCAAATATACTAAAACCCAATTAATTATAGTTCACTGTAAAAGCTTTTGGATGTGTAAATCATATCTGTTAAGCTAATTTTCAAAAACACAAAAAGCCACAAAAAGTGAGATTTCTCTTTATCAATACTTTATCTTAAGTGGTTTTCTAAAATCCATTATTAATTTTTCAAAAATTACTGCAAAAAAATTAACACAATGGAAACAGTACTGGAAAAAAGTAAAATATTACAGAAGCATACAAAAACATATTTTGTGTATGCCTCTGCTGATTTGGTTTAATTCCTATGTACTCTTTCTAACTTTCCCCCACACTATTTTCACCTCTCCCTTTACATCTGTAGACTTTGAAACTTTTTGCCACCCACCTCATTAATCATAATTTCCAACTAGTAACTGGTTTACATTACCCTTGTCAATCAATATCTCCCAAATTTATTTATCAAAATCAAAATAGGACTTCTCCCACCCTTGCATTTGCTAAACCTCTTGAAAAGCTCACAGAGCCATAGATATACAAATACTACATATAAGGAAGAGGTATTTTCTTAAAGAACACAAGGCATTAAGCAAGAACAATCAAAACTATCAAGGTGAGAGGGGACAAAGATATTACTCTAGCAGCAGAAAGCTTTCCGCCCTCTGAGTTAAAACAGAGTCCAGGATCCCAAGAGAAGGCATTATACTAAGGGCAACCACAGGCAGTATTATCCAGACCAAGCAATGGGAAAAGCTCAACCTAAAACCACACGAAACATGAAAAACTAGATTGGAAATGATGCCCCAATTTACCAAATACCTTCAACAGATGATTTTAAACTAACCCAAATTTTAGATATGCCAGACCTCCAAGATACCACAACCAAACAGATGAAAACAACGGAAACACTGGACAAACAGAAAAGTATCTACCTTAGAAGAAAAATTCAGCAAAGAAATGGGGATCCTGCAAAAGAATCAAACAGAAATGGCTGGAATTACAAAACAAAGTAAATCAACTTAAAATTACAGTAGAATCTTTGGTACCCACATTGGATGAAGCAGAAAACAAAATTTCTGACACTGAAGAAAAAATTGAAGATCTTATCTATTCAGATGCCAAGAAAGATAGAAAGATGAAGCATTATGACCAAAACTTTCAAGAGGTCTTCAATAAAATGAAGAGATGCAACCTACAAATACAGGTGGTTTACAAAGGAGCTGAAACTAACAGTAGGGGATTAGGAAATCTTTTCAATGAAATAATAGCTGAAAAGTTCCCAAACCTAAGGGAAGAAACAGACATACCATAGAAGAATCCAGAACTCCAAAAAAATTAGACCAGGACAGATCCTCTCCACGACACAGTATTTAGAGAGCAAATAAGCTATTTTAAAGGCTGCATGAGAGAAACGAGAACTCACAAAGTCCATCAGAGTAACAGCTGACTTCTCAACAACTTTAAAGGCAAGAAAGCATGGTCAGACATCATTCAAGTCCTGAAAAAGAATAACTGCCAACCAACATTACTTTTACCCAGCAAAGTTATATTTTAAAACAGATGGAGAATTCAAGATATTCCATGATATTGACAAGTTTAAGCAATTTATGACCACCAACCCAGCATTACAGAAGATCCTTAAAGAAATACCACATACAGGAGAGGCAAGACAAGTCCAAATGCAAGACCAAAGAAATGAATAAAAGAAATGAGAGGAATTCATGAAAACAACAAGCTAAATACAAACCAAACAATAGAAACAAACATCAAAATGACACAGAATAATAAACTTCTTTTAATAATTACCCTAAATGTAAATGGTCCCAATTCACCCACCCACTGGCCAACTGAATTAAAAAACAAAAACCCATGATATGTAGGATTCAAGAGACTAATCTCATCCACAAAGACCATAAAAGTCTGAAAATTAAAGGCAGAAAAACAATATATCAAGCATGTGGGAACTGAAAAACAAGCAAGGGCAGTGATACTAATTTCTGACAATTTAGACTTAAACCCAAACCCATCAGAAGAGACAAAGGTGGTCACTACATACTAGTAAAAGGAACAGTCAATCAGAAGTCATAACATTACTTAATATTTATTCGCCAAATACACAAGCACCTAGCTTCACAAAACAAACTTTACTCACAATAGAGGAACACATTGGTCGAGACACAGTAATTGTGGGAGATTTCAATACCCTGCTCTCTTCAAGAGACAAGTCATCAAAGCAAAAAATCAACAGAGAAATGATGGACTTAAACAGCGCCATAAACCAACTTGACCTAATAGATGCCTACATAATATTTCATCTATCAGATGTGGAATACACATTCTTCTCAGCACCACATGGAACTTTTTCTAAAACAGACATTTTAGACCACAAAAAATGGCCTCAATAATACAAAAAAATTAAAATCATTCCCTGTACCTTATCAGATCACAATGGAATAAAACTAGAACTCAAAAGCAAGAAAAACTTCAGAAATGTTACAGACTAAATAATACACTTCTGAATGATCAATGGGTCATTGAAGAAATCAGAGAGGAAACTAAAAAGTTCATGCAATTAAATGGGGATGAAAACACATCCTATCACAATTTATGGAACACAGCATAGGCAGCTCTAAGAGGGAAGTTCATAGCCATGAGTGCCTTCATCAGTAACTTAGTGAAGACCCACTTAAACAACAACAATGATACACCTTAAGGCACTAGAAAGCTAACAACAAGCCAACCCAAAAGGAGTACATAGAAAGAAATTATTAAGATCAAGGTAACAATGAACAAAATAGAGACTAGCTGGGCGTGGTGGGGTCGCCTGTAATCCTAGCCCATAATCCTAGCCACTTGGGAGGCAGAGGCAGGAGGATCGAAAGATCGAGACCACAGGCAGGCAATCTGCGTAATTTAGCGAGACCCTGTCTCAAAAAGTAAAAAAATGGGCTAAGGGTACAGCTCAGTGGTCCAGCACTTGCAGAGCATGCAGGCGCAAGGCCCTGGATTCAACCCCCATGACCACAAAAAATAAAATAAAATAAAATAAAATAAAAGAGACTAAAAGAACAATACAAAAAAATTAATGAAACCAAGAGCTGGTTCTTTGAAAAGATCAACAAAATTAACACTCCCAAAACCATACTAAAAGAGAAAAGGCCTAAATTTAAAAAAATCAGAGATGACAAAGAGGACATAACAATGGATGCCAATGAAATCCAGAAGATCATCAGAGACTACTTTAAGAAATTGTACTCCCAAAAAAACAAAAATACAGAAGAAACGGATAAATTCCTTAATACGTATGAATTACCAAAACTAAGCCTTGAGGACATAAGCAAATTAAAGGGACCCATTACAACCACCAAGTTAGAGGCAGTAATAAAAAATTTCTCAACAAACAAAAGCCCAGGTCCTGACAGGTTCACAGCTGAATTCTACCAAACTTTCAAAGAACTAATGTCTATACTCCTCAAATTATTTCACGAAATAGAAGAGGAAGGTAAACTTCCAAATTCAATCCACAAAGCCTGTATTACCCTGACACCAAAACCAGAGGACTCTACAAAGAAAGAGAACTACAGACCAATTTCCCTGATGAACACTGATGCAGAAATTCTCCATAAAATTCCAGAAAACCAGATTCAGCAACACATAAAAGAGACCATACATCCACGATGAGGTGGGCTTCATTCTATAGATGTAAGGATGGTTCAACATATAAAAATCAATTACTGTAATTCAACACATCAAGAGACTAGCAGACAGAAACCACATGATCATCTCAATGGATGCTAAGAAGAACTTTAACAAGGTGCAACATCTCTTCATGGTAAAAGTCTTGAAGAAATTAGGCATAGAAGGAACTTATCTCAACATCCTAAAGGTCATCTATGACAAACCTACAGTCAATATCATATTAACTGGGGAAAAACTGAAATTATTCCTTCTAAGACCAGGAACAAGACAAGGGTGTCCACTCTTTCCTCTCTTATTGAATATCGTGATTGAAGTCCTAGCCAGAGAAAGAAATTTCTTTCTTTCTCTGAGAAAGAGAAGAAAGAAAGAGAAGGTCAAATTATCCTTAGGTGCAGATGACCTGATCCTATACCTAAAGAATCCTACAAATTCCACTAGAAAACTCTTAAGTAGCAGGATACAAAATTAACACTCAAAAATCAGAAGCCTTCCTGTACACCAATAGTAAACAGAAGGAAATCAAGACAATAATCCCATTCACAATAGCCCATCGAAAAATTAAATATTCAGGAATCAATCAAACCAAAGACCCTAAAGACCTCTATAATGCAAACTTCAAAACATTAAAGAAAGAAATAATGGAAGATACTAGAATATGGAAGGACCTCCCTTGCTCATGGATTGGGAGAATTAATATTGTGAAAATGGCTATACTACCAAAAGCAATAAATGGAGAAAAGATTGAAGTTGTCCAAGATTTTGCTTTGCTTGGCTCTATAATCAACACCCATGGAAGCAGTAGTCAAGAAATCAAAAGATGCATTGCTCTAGGAAAAGCTGTGGCAAAAGATCTCTTTAGAGTATTGAAAAGCAAAGATGTCACATTGAAGACCAAGGTGCGTCTGACTCATGCCATGGTATTTTCAGTCACATCATATGGTTGTGAAAGCTGGACATTGAACAAGGGAGACAGGAGAAGAATTGATGCTTTTGAATTGTGGTGCTGGAGACGTCTATTGAATATACCATGGACTGCCAAAAGAACCAACAAATCTGTCCTAGAAGAAGTGCAACCAGAGTGCTCCTTGGAAGCAAGAATGGCCAGACTGTGCCTTACATATTTCGGACATGTAGTCAGGAGAGATCAATCCCTAGAGAAAGACATCATGTTCGGGAGAGTGGCAGGTCAACACAAAAGAGGAAAATCCTCCACCAGATGGATTGACACAGTGTCTGCCACAATGGGCTTTAACACAAATAATATCTATCGTTTGCCTGGCACTGAATTGGCAAGTGTTTCAATCTGCTGTACATAGGGTCGCTATGAGTTGGACTCAACTCGATGGCACCTAACAACAACAACAACAACCAGAAGCAATTTACAGATTTAATGCAGTCGCCATCAAAATACCCATGACAGACTTTGCAGAAATAGAAAAAACAATCCTAAAATTCACACTGAAGCACAAAAGACTGCGTCTAACCAAGTCAATCCTAAGCAGCAAAACCAGTGCAAGAGGTAACACAATACCTGACTTCAAACTATAGTACAGGGCTATAGTGGCAAAAACAGCTTGGTATCGGCACAAAAATAGACATGAAGATCAATGGAACAGAATTGAAGACCTAGAGATAAACCCACACAACTACAGCCACCTGATCTTTGACAAAAGGGTTAAAGACGTTCATTGGAGAAAAGATAGCCTCTTCAACAAATGGTGCTGGGAAAACTGGATATCCATTTGTGGAAGAAAGAAAATAGATTTGTATCTCTCAATCTGTACATAAATCAACTCAAATGGATCACAGACCTCAACATAAAACCAGAATTCTTAAAACTACTGGAAGAAAAGACAGGGAACATGTGCCAACATATAGGCATTGGCAAGCATTTCCTTACCAAGACTCCAAATACCAGGAAATGGCACCAAGATTCAATAAATAGGATTACATAAAACTAAAGAGCTTCTGTACAGCAAAGGGAACAATTAGCAGAGTAAAGGAGGAGCCCAAACAATGAGAGAAAATCCTTGCATCCTATGCATGTGACAGAGGACTAATTTCTAAAATATAGAAAAAACTTAAGAAATCAAACACCAAAATAACAAATAACCCCCCAAAATAACTGGGCAATGGTACTGAACAGTTCTCAAAAGAAGAAATACAAATGATCAATAAACACATGAAAAAATGCCTATCAACATCTCTACCCATTAGGGAAATGCAAATCAAAAGAACACTGAGATTCCATCTCACTCCAATAAGAATGGCCAAGATTAACAAAACAAATAATAACAAATGCTGGTAAGGATGCAGAGAAAAAGGAACCTTTTTACACTGCTGGTGGGATTGTGAATTAGTTCAGCCATTTTAGAAATCAGTATGGAGGTACCTTAGAAAACTAAGAATAGAACTGCCATACAACCCAGCTATACCAGTCCTGGGAATAGACCCAAAAGAAAGTAAGTCATCATACCACAAGGACATCTGCATTTTCACATTTAATGCAGCATTCTTCAAAATTACAAGAGTATGAAATCAACCAAGATATCCATCAACAGAGGAGAGAACTGAAAATTTGTGGTATATATACCTACACAATGGAATATTATTCAACAATAAAGAACGAAACTTGTGTGATTTGCAGCAAAATGGACAGAAATGGAGAACATCATTTTAAATGAATTAACCCAGACTCAAAAAGAGAAAAAGAATATGTTCTTACTCATATGTGGCAGATAAACTTAACTTTTAAAAAATAATTAGACATATTTAGAGATATATAAATGAATAGTCGTATCTATCTAAGAAGGGAAAATACTAGCAGATCAGAAAGAAGGGAGAGGGCATCAGCAGGTGGGAGAGGAGGTTGGAGAAGGGAGGAAGGCAAGGGGAAATACTGTAGGGGGGCAAAAAGGGAGAGAAAAATCTCAAAATAAGGATGCAACTATATGAATACATTTAAAAAGTCAATGAGAATATAACCCAGGATGGCATATGATTTTCACTGCATATTAAATTTATTTTTTGTCATCAGTTTATACTGTCATCTAAATTATGTAAGATGATGTGTAAGCAAAAGAGATTTAATAGTTGCATAATTGGAATAGCAAATGTCTTATAGCTGTACCACACTAACATTTATAAATAAAAAAATTACTCTTTAAAAATTTTTTTAAAACTACTGGAAAAAAATTAACACAATGGGAATAGTACTGGAAAAAAGTAAGATATTACAGAAGTATATGAAAGCGTACTTCATTTTTCATAAAAATTAAGCTTTGGGGCAAGGGATGTGGCTCAGTGGCAGAGCACTTGCTCTGATATAATAATCAGAATGAGCGGTCACTCTGGAGGTACATCCCCCCCCTCATGGACAGCTAGGGATGATCTGGCCATCTGAATCCCTGGGTGTAATCAGGTTCAGTAGTCACTGTTCTGGAACATGTTATATAGCCAATGCTGGTCTTGAACTTGCAATTCTCTTGCCTTCACTTCCTGTGTACTAAGATGACAGGCATGCATTACTATGCCAGGCTTAGCAATTACTTTTCATTCTTCATTTACTGCTCCGTTTGAGAGGGCACAAAGCACCCATATCAGCCAAGGCTCCAAGAAGAGGAAGGCTACTCTACTATCATACGTAACTGTATCTCACTGCTAGAACTTCTGAACACTTAAAAGTTTCATTCATACCAATATGTATGAAAAAAACAGCAAAACAAGAAGGTTAAAAACACTGCTCTGGTGGAGCCAGTTAGTTATGAGTGGCAATGTTCCTTTTAAAAAGTTTAAACCAGCTATTAATAATCTGAGGCAAAGAAAATGATTTCTTGGCCTTGGCTTACAGAGGCCATCACTGCAGATGTGGTACAAAAGGGTAAAGCTAATTCTCAAGCTGGCAGCAAATCTTGACATTGTCCTCATGGAACTGGTTTTACAGGCATGCAGAATGCAAGAGTTAAGGGCTAACAGAGGCTGCCACAAAGGTTCCAGAAGATAAGACTGCAAAGCCAGGCAATGTATACTAGGGTCAGGTTCCCTGCAGAAAGCACCTGAAGGGCTGATATGTGAAGGTTGGAGGGTGGAGCATCATCAACAAAGGAGACCCCAGGATGTTGGAGCTGCTAGTACCAAGAAACATCTACCGAGGAAAGCTATCAGCAATGGGCAGAAGCAGCCCAGGAGGGCCAAATGTGCTACAAATGGCAAGATCAGAAGAGCAGAACCGCACAAGCCTGTTCAACCCTGGATGATGCCAGATGCCAGACATGGAGCCACAGGATTTGTTTGTACATAGACCATGGGTCTTAGTACCGATCAATCTTTCCTTTCTGTGCCCCATTCCTCCCATTCAGAGTGGAAATGCTTACCCTGTGCCATTGTATGTTGGAAGTATGTAACTCATTTTTTGTTTTGCAGAGGCACACAGCTAAGTTTGCTTTGAGTCTCAGTGGAGACTTTGATTTTGGACCTTTTTTTTTTTTTTTTTTTTTTTTTTTTTTTTTTTTTTTTTTTTTTTTTTTTTTTTTTTTTTTTTTTTTTTTTTTTTTGTGGTACCAGGGGTTGAACCCAGGGCCTCGCGCTTGCATGCTTTGCAAGTGCTATACCACTGAGCTGCACCCTCAGCCCATTTTTTTTTTTTTTTTTTTTTTTTCTTTTTGAGACAGGATCTCGCTAAATTACGCAGACTGCCTCTGGTCTCAAACTTGCAATCATCCTGCCTCCGCCTCTCAAGTCACTGGGACTATATGCGTGCACCACTGCACCAGGCTCTGAACTTGGACTTTTAAACACAGTTGAGGCTAAAAGTTTGGGAACTCTTGAAGTTGGACTGAATGCATTTTGTATTATGAGATGGCCTTGAACCTTTGCAGGCCAGGGGCAAAGTGTCATGGTTTAAATCTAACATGTCCCTGAAAGGCCATACATTTGAATGCCTGGTTCCTAAAAGGTAGCATTGTCCTGGAAGATTACAATACTTTGGAAGGCAGGATTCTAGCTTTGCAGAAGCTGCTCCCGGGGGTGGGCCTTTGGAGGTTTCTATCTGGAGCCCTGGTTCCAGTTGCACCCTGCTCCTGATCCACTCATGGGCCTTGCTGCATGCCACTGTCACACCTCCCTTGCTCCCATACCATATGCCTGCCCCACCTCTATGGATGGAAATCTTCCAACCAGGAGCTTCCAATATATCTCTCCTCACATAAGTTTGGTTTAGTCCTTTTCTCTGCTACAGAGGTGCAAATCTGACTAAGACAAGGGTGAGTGAGAGAGGTCTAGAGTAGAGATAAGAGTCTGAGAGGAATATTGACTTTAGGGGAAAGGGAGAAAATGAACTGTCCTATAAAAAAAAAAAGTACAGAATAAAAAGACAAGGTGACACAGAACAGAGCCTTGAAGTACACCCACTTAACTGGGCAACCACCAGGCAGCCTAACAGTGTTAGGTTTACATCCCCACCCAGTCAATAACAAAGAATCCTGAAAGAAGGCCTCCTCTGACTTTTCACTGCCTCATTCCTTTACCCCTTCTCGGAGGCAATAGTTCTGGGGATCGGGAGACAAACAAAGGACACTAAGAAAAGTGGTGGACCACCTAAAGACCAGGAAAAAAAAAAAATTTTTTTTTGAATAGTCCCAACACAGGAGACGGGGTTTAAGCCATTCAGAGAGGGGGAATTGAAAGGGAAAAGGTCACTAGGTACCAGGATTGTTGCTGTTGTTAGGTGCCGTCGAGTCGGTATCCAACTCATAGGGACCCTCCATATAACAGGGGAAACACCATTGTCAGTGCTTCTCTGCTGTTCATAGGGTTTTCAATGGCGGATTGACTTTAGGGAGTGGATTGCCGGTCCGTCTCCCAAGCCTACAACACCTGGTGTTTCCAGGTGGTTTCCCATCCAAGTAAGTAACCAAGCCTGACCCTGCTTAGCTTCTGAGATCTGACGGGATCGAATGCCACAGGGCTATGGCTGCAGGCAGGTAGCAGGATAGTATGTATGAATAAGACACAGTCCCAAGTGTTGAGAGGGCTCGCAAACCAGTGCAGCAGACACTGACAAACACCATGACAACGCTCCGATGGACCTCAGGTCATCAAGGGGAAGTAGGACAGCTTCTCGCCCACACGCCTCCCAGGGGCAGACACCACCGCTGCCGCCCTCGCTAGCTCCCGCACTCACTCTTGTCCAGGGGCCGGGTTAGCTCAGCCCCAACGTCGCCCTCGGCACTGGGGCCCTGAGGTTTCACAGTCAGGGGCACGAACAAGGACGTGTTCGGGGCTTTGGAGCCACCAGAGGCAGAGGAGGAGGCGGCGGCGGCAAGAGCAGGAAGGCGCCCCAAAGCCCCAGAAAAGGGTCCCACGTGGGCGCTAAAAGCAGAGCAGATGGCCGCCCGGTGGCCAGCCTGGCGCCCCACCGGGAGCCGAGCCCACAACAGGGCGCACCGGGGAAATGGCATCGGAGCAGCTAGGTCTACCCGAGCCTTGAGGAGCCCGGGGACCAGGCAGTGCCAGTGACGCGCGGCGCCAGCGCCAGCGGTCCAAAAAGACCCAGACCTAGCCGCGAACTGCCCAAGAAAACGCCTGATCAATAAAAAAAGAGTAGTGCCTAAGATTGTTCTTCCAGGCTTTGAAGGAGCTCTGGAGGAAACACCTACAGAGGTAAGTTCTTGTCATGTTTCTCCTTCTGTGGAAACGCGGGAGCAGTTTTCCCCAAAGAAGGGAGAATAATCAGGCATCTTTGAGGATGTCACAGATGAGAGGCGGAGGCCTTGCTAGCTGTGTCACGTCAACGAAAACTGGCTAGTTAGCTAAGCAAGCGATCAGAAACACGTGGGTACCCGGGTGCATACGTTAGCGCTTATTTCCCAGAAATTTATTACATTAATCTTCGTTTCTTAACAGGGATCTGCAGTCAGAAGGGTTGCAAAGGGATTGGTTGTACTACAAAAAGTAAGGCTTCAGCTGTACCACTGTGGCGTCCGATCTCGAAAGCTAAGCAAGCTCGGGCCTGGTTAGTACTTGGATGGGAGACCACCGTGGAACTCCAGGTGCTTTAGGCTTGGGAGGCGGACCTGGCAACCCACTCCCAAAAAACAATCAGCCATGGAAAACCCTATGAATAGCAGAGAAGTACTAACAATAGTGTTTCGCCTGTTGTATGTAAGGTCGCTATGAGTTGGACACCGACCCCACGGCACCTAACAAGAAAAAGTAAATTCCTTGTGTGGTACGTGTTAAGTACAGAAGTTAACACCTTAATGTGAAAAATTTGTGTACAGCATCCTAGCAACTGAAAAGTCACAGCTAGATAGCAAAAATAAGCACAGCATACCAGGTTAAAGATGTTTCATTTGTGTTAGTTGAAGGCTACAACCTGTTGAACAAACTGTTACATGTTACCTCCATAATCACAACATAGAGATCTTGCAACATTAAAGAACGTATTATATGTAACATTGTGTGTCAAATAGGATTCGGTAATAGTTTGCTGTGTGCCTTTGATTTATAAAATACTTTTAAACACCAGGGATGTGAGGACACAGCCCTTTGCACTGAAAGTTGCTGATTTGGTTTTGCCAGTGATACACATTAAATAGTGTAGATAATACTCTAATAGGCTAATGGAAGTTCAAAGAAAGGAGCGATTACAGAGCTGTTAGGTGTCTGCAGATTATTTGTTGTTTTGTTGTTTGTTATGCATTACTGCATTGAACCTAGGTCCTCATACATGCTAGGCAAGTGCTCTACCATTGACATGCACCCCAGCCCCTTTTTAATTTTTTATCTTGCTATAGAAACTTGCTAAACTGTACAGGATGCTTCTGGCCTCAAACTTGCAGTCCTCCTGCCTCAACCTCTCAAGTCAATGGGATTACAAGTGTGTGCCACTGTTCCAGGCTGATTTGTGCAGATTTAAAAGCAAAGTATGAGGAAGTGGTAAGAGTCAAATAAAGGGTGTAATCAAAGGTTTAACTATGGAAAAGCAAAATTGAAAATTTTAAAGGCAAGCCTCGTTCTTTCTTCTTTCTTTCTTTTTTTTTCCCCCCTCCGTTTATTGGTAAATGTTGGTGGGGCACAGAATAATACAGCATGGGCTTTTCCATTGTGCAGCTGTTACATCACTTTTGGTTACACTTTTATTAACTTACAAGGTTTGGGGAACCTTTTGACTAATATGTGGTAAAACTCACATGTATATTGGGGTTAAGGTCCCCTGTTTTTCCCATGTACTCATGAAGTTGCATCATTTACATTGAGATTATCCTCTCCCCCTTTATCCCTCTACATTGTTTCTCCTCCCCATCCCACCTTCCACAATCTTCACTTCCCTTTTGTTAGTTCCCTCCTTCCTCCTCTCTATTCTTTATATTATCCATTTGCTAAGTTTAACTGTGCATTTTTATATATTAACTTATGTATAGGGTTTTTCATTCCTTTAAGTAAGATTCAGCTCCCATATATGAGTGAGAACATACAGTATTTCTCTTTTTGAGCTTGTGTTCATTCACTTAAGATGATATTTTCCAGTTCCATCCATTCTGCTGCAAATGGCATTATTTTTTCTTTTCTTTTCTTTTCTTTTCTTTTTTTTTTTCTGAGTAGTAGTCCATTGTGTTTCTGTACCATAATTTTTTTTTTTATCCAGTCTTCTGTTGATGGGCACCCTGGTTGGTTCCATATCCTTGTTATTGTGAAAAGTGTTGCATTGAATATGGAGATGCAGGTGTCTCTGTGGTATGATGACTTGTCTCCCTTTGGGTATATTCCTAGTAGTGGTATAGGTGGGTCATGTAGCAGGTCTATTTTTAGTTTTCTGTGGTATCTCCATATTGATTTCCAAAATGGTTGGACCAATTTAGTCTCACCAACAGTGTAAGAGGGTTCCTTTTTCTCCACATCCTCGCCAGCATTTGTTATTGTTTTGTTGATCTTGGCTGTTCTTATTGGAGTTAGGTGGAATCTCAGAGTTGTTTTGATTTGCATTTTCCTAATGGCTAGAGATATTGAGAATTTTTTCGTGTACTTCTTAGCCTTATGAACTTCAGTTAAGAACTCTGTTCATTTCCTTTAAGGCGAGCCTCGTCCTATGGTTTACACAGTCAATAAATTTTTTAAAAGATAAATCATTAATTTAGAAAGTGCCAAGAAAACTGGACAAAATGGAGCACAACTAATCCCAGCACCTGGGAGCCTGAGGCAGGAGGATCACTGTGAGTTTGAGGCCAGCATAGGCTGCATAGTTCCATGCTGGTCAACTACAGGGTAACACTGTCTCTCAAATAATGAACAAGTACCAAGGATAAGCTGGACCAAACAAAAACACAGAGAGGAAAACCAGTTGTAACTTTAGCAGTAGTTCTAGTTAAAAGTGGTGGATTGTGTCCAAATTATGGTAGAGATCAGGTGTATATGTGGAATGGACAGAATTTACAAAGGAATCCTTACACAATTTAGTGAATGACCAAATATGATAAGAAATGGCATTAAATAAGGATGGCTTATCAGATTTGGAAACTGGGAGGTTGAAGGGTAAACTAAACATTTAATATGCAACTGACATTATTCAATTCAGTGTTATTCCTTTTAATCTGTTCATAGTCCTGACGGCATTTAGAGGATCTCCTGTCACCACCTTTACAGATAGGGTTCAGTGGGGTAACTTGCCCTAATGTTACATATTAAGTGTTGTAGAGACAGATACTAGTCTTTCTGTCTTCAAAGCAGATAAGCTTCCCACTACAACATGTTAACATTGCAGAGCAGAGGTAGTACAGAAGAAGGGGAGCTAATGTGCAGTTATATGTATGATTGATTACTACCTAGATTTTAGGTGGTTTTTTTAACAGTATCATTTAAATCATTAGGGCAATTTGGCCAGGTATATTATACTAATTATTGAACCAGAATAGGCCAACCCTAGTAGAGTTTTGCAGAAGAAAAAATAATCTCAAAACTCCTTTAACTGTAATTTTGTACCTCCTTGCAGGCATAATGTGGAGCCTGAATATTATACCACAGATGGGTTTTCCTCTTCAGTCATTCATAGAATTCTACTATAAACATTGAAATGAAAAAAGTTTTGCCTTCACAAAACAGGTGTCATTGCCTTTTGGAGAATATTCGTAGCACTGTGATCAGGATCTGTTTGTCATTTCTGTATCTCTGTGACAGAATACCTGAGAAAAACAAATGTGTATGCCAGGCAAGCGCTCTACCACTGAGCTACATCCTCAGCCCAAAAGATTTATTTTGATTTCACAGTTTCAGAGGTTTCTGTTGGCAATCAGCAGGCTCCATGATGCTTAGGCCCATAGCAAGGCAGAAATATCATGAAATAATGGCATGGGAGACGAATACTGCTTACCTCATGGCAGCCAGGAAGCAGAACAGGAGGAAGGAGCCAAGGACAAGATATAGCCTCCAAGAATATGCCCCCACGACCTTCTTCCTCCAACTAGGCCCCACCTCCACGTGTTTGTTTTGTTCTTTTTCTTTGCAGTACTGGGGGTTGAACCCAGGGCCTCACACTTGCATGCTTTGCAAGTGCTATATACCGAGCTGCACGCCCAGCCCCTTTTTTTACTTTTTGAGACAGGATCTCACTAAATTATGCAAACTGCCTCTGGTCTTGAACTTGTGATTCTCCTGCCTCTGCCTCCTGAGTCAATTACAGGTGTGTACCACCACACCTGGCCACCTTCAAGTGTTTACCACCTCCCGTTAATGTCATCAAATTATGAATCCATCAACGAATTAATCCCTTGATCAAAGCAAGGCTGTCATGGTCCAATCATGTCCCAAAAGTCTTACCTCTGAACATTGCATTGGGGACCAAGCCTTTAACAGCACCTAACATATTAGTGCCTTCATAAATGTTTCACTTGTAGAATGAATGAATGTAATAACCATGTAACTGGTCCTTACCTGCTCTAAAGCTTCTTTCCATTCTTTGCCGAGGCATCCTAATGGTCTTTTGAAAACACAAATCTGGCTAAGTTATTCATACTTAAAATCCTTCAGTGATTCTGAATTAAGTGTTCAAATGAAGTCCATACTACTGGGATAGGGGTACATGCCAGTAATCCCAGTGACTCAGGAGGTGAAGGCAGAAGGATCACAAATTCGAGGCCAGAGGCAGTCTATATAACTGAGGCCCTGTCTCAAGATTAAAAAGGGGGTGGTTGAAGGGATGCAGCTCAGGGATAGAGCACTTGCAAAGTATGCATGAGGCCCTAAGTTCAACTCCACTGTACTACAAAAGTAAATAAAAATTAAAAAGGGTTAGGGGGTTAGGAGTGCAGCTCAGTGGTAGAATACTTGCAAAGTATGTGAAAAGGTCTGGATTTAGCTCTCAAGTACTGCAAAAATAAATTCACTAAATAAATAAGATATTCCATTCATTTGTATGGTGTCCAAGCTCTGTCCTGAATTGGCTCTTCTTGTATGCCTCTTTCAGCCTCATCTGTCTGTTCCCCACATCTATCATCCTATCAATGCCTGAACTCCTCAATGGTTGTTTTTTTCTCACATCTGTACCTCCAAACACATCAAGTGCTTCTCTTAACACTATAGGACCTAATACTTTACAATAGCACTAAAACTATAATTGTGTCTCTAAACCAGTGGTTCTCAAACTTTGTTGTTAGGTGCTGTTGAGTTGGGTCTAATTCACAGTGATCCTACGTACAACAGAACAAAACACTGCCCAATACTGTACCATACATGTGATCATTTTGAGTCCATTGTTGCAGCCACTGCATTTCTTCTCATTTTGAGTCGTGCCCTATCAGGAAATGGAGATCCCAGGGGCTCTATTCCATTCCTATCATTATGGTGGGCTCCACTTTGAGGAGGCAACTCTACCCCACTTGTCTTTTGAATGCCTTCCAGCCTGAGGGGCTCATTTTCCAGCACTATATTTGAGAGTGTTTCTCTGGTATTCATAAGGTTTTCAATGGCTAATTGTTTCAGGAATGGGCTGCCAGGTCCTTCTTCCTAGTCTTAGTCTGGAAGCTCAGCTGAAAACTGTCCACCATGGGTGGCCCTGCTGGTATCTGAACGCAAGCCGCCACAACATGACAAGCTGACAGACACATGGAGGTCTCAAACCTTAGGGCAGGCCAAAATTATTAGAAAAGCTTGTTTAAAATAAAGATACTCAGGCCCCACTCCTGAAGTTTCTGATTTTGTAGGTCTTAGGGTGGGATCCGACACAACTCAATGGCACCTCACAACAACAAAGGTGGGATCCAAGAGTTTGCATTTCTAATTCGTTTCTAGATGATGCAATTCTGCTGTCTATGGATCACACTTTTGAGAACCAATACTCTGGATTATAGTTCCTTCAAAGCAGGGGCGATGACAGTACACTAACAGATACTCTGTAAAAAAGCTATATACATACATGAATACAGAAATAAGGGGAAAAGGAATTGAGAGAAACAAAGATAACCTAAGTAGTAAAAATTAAAACAAGATTTTCCCTCTTTTTTTTTTTTTTTTGCTATTAACTAAACCTGGTATGGGCTGGGGTTTAGCTCAGTTGGTAGAGTGCTGCTCTGCAGTCTCTGAGGTCCCGAATTGGATTCCCAGCCCCACAAAATGGAAGGACCTGGCAACCCACTCCCAAGGCAATCCTGAAACAGCCAGCCATTGAAAACCCTATGAGGGTCGCTATGAGTCAGACGCGACTCAACAGCACCTACCAACAACAACAACAAACCTGGTATAGGTGTCACAGAGGCACATCGTATAGATTTCTGCCCCTTGCATCTTGCCTACCAAATTCTATAATTTGATGTTTTTAGTATTTTTCTGCCTGCAGCTGTAGCCCTATGGTGTCCCCTCCCGTCAGCTCTCGGAAGCTAAGCAGGGTTTGGCCTGGTTAGTACTAGCATGGGAACCTGCCTGGGAACACCAGGTGCTGTAGGTTTGGGAGACAGAAGCGGCAACGCACTCCCAAAAATCATTCCGCCACTGAAAACTCTATAAATAGCAGAGAAGCACTGACAATAGTGTTTCCCCTGTTGTATGTAGGGTCGCTATGAGTCTTGACTCAACGGCACCTAACAGGAAGAAGTAGTATTTTTCTGACATAAGGCTATTATGATCTAGGTACTATTTATCCTACATGAACTTTTTAGATTGAGTTTTTAAATCATCATGTATGGAAGGGATCATCAGCAGGAAGGGATCTTAGAGTTTGTCTACTTTCCTCACATCTATGAGGGGCACCCATTAGGTATGTTTGTAGAACTTGTACAGGTAGCACGCACATGATCCCACTTCGCTCCATCTTGCTTTCTCCTCAGGGCCTGATAACACCCCCAGAAAACCTGGTCCATTTCACTTATTCTAACACAAAGGTGTATACGGTTCTTATGCATTATTTTATTAAATACTGCAGCCACATTTTTCCTAAAAGAGGGCATTTTTTTGTGTTCTTGCCCTGCTAGGGATGAAACTCAGGGCCTTGTGGACACTAGGCAAGCACTCAACCACTGAGCTACATCCCCAAACCTTAAGGGCACTTTTCATTTTATAACCTATAGAAAACAAGGTTCATCCATTTATTCATTTTTTGTGTGTGTATGATGAACACAGAGTATACTAAGACAAAACACTGAGCCTTCAAGAGGCTTAAAATTCCAGACTTAAGCTGGGTACAGTGGCTCACAGTTGTACACCCACCAACCCGGGAGGTTGAGGCAGGAGGATCGCAGGTTTGAGGTCAGAGGCAGCCTATGTAATTTAGTGACTGTCTTAAGATAAAAAAAAAAAAAAAAAAAAAAAAACAGCGCTGGGCACACCTGTAATCCCAGCTGCTCTGGAGGCAGAGGCAGGAGGATCACAAGTTCGAGACCAGAGGCAGTCTGCGTAACTTAGCAAGACCCTGTCTCAAAAAAGTAAAAAAAGAAAAATGGGCTGGGGGTGCAGCTCAGTGGTCCAGCACTTGCAGAGCATGCAAGTGCAGGGCCCTGGGTTCAACCCCCAGTACCACAAAAAATAAATAAATAAAAAATGGAAACGGGGTACAGCTCAGTGGTAGAGTGCTTGCAAAGCACATGTGAGGCCTGGGTTCAACCCTCAAGTATCGTAAAATAAATAAAAAATACACTTAATTAAAATGTCTCTTTAAAGTGAAGTATAGCCCCAGAGGTGTGCATAGCCATGTGTTGGCAGCACAAGGGGACAACTCTTGGAGACAGAGACAGTGTCAGGCAAGGTTAGTCAAGATAGACTTATTAGACCTTAAGTCAACTGGAGTGAGGGTAGGCAAATTCCAAAGAGTTGGGCATAAGTAGAGCTGAAAGTGGGCTGGGATTTAGCTCAGTTGGTAGAGCACTGCGCTGCAGTCTCTGAGGTCCCAAGTTCAATTCCCAGCACCACAAAAATGGGAGAAGGACCTGGCAATCCACTCCCAAGGCAATCCCGAAAACAGTCAGCCATTGAAAACCCTGTGAGGGTCGCTATGAGTCAGATACCAACTCGACGGCACCTAACAACAAGAGCTGAAAGTATGCTCTACAGTGTGGGTATTGACCATCCTACAAATACTCAGCCATTAAAAGACTGGATGGGGAAAAAAATAGACTTATGTTTATGTAACACCCCAACCTTTAAAAGGATTATATTTAAGGAAGCTATTTTCCTCACTATTTTATATCTGATTTGAAACTTAAGTATCTTCAGTTCTAATGCAGGCTGGTACAAGTCACTGGAGGGTGCCTTTATACATGCTCAACAGATTCAACTGAATATAAATGGAACAGCAAAGAACTTAAGACTTTGCTAATTCACATGGTAACTAAAATTGAGTACCTCAACTGCCAGGTCCAAATAGAAGTGGTTCCAAATAAGCCTCTGGGGCATAAAAATTATTTTGAGAAGGCATTTGTGTTCCTGAAATCCCTTATCTGCCTAAAAGCTGATCTTGGGAAAAGAACTCAATTGCCATAAATCCCCTTCCCAAGAGCAACTAGGAAAGAGTAGCTTTTATTCCCAGACAGTAAGTGGACACTTCACCTAGACTCACAAAATTCTCTCACCTGTTCTCCTACAGGCCCTTTTATCTTTCCTAAAATATCCTTTTTCCCCACACATTCTCCTATTAAGATAGCAATAAGTCCCTAGACTTAAGATGGCATTAAGTCCTAAGATTTAGAGCACTCTGCTCTGAGTCACATTTTTGTGAATTCTCATGGATATGTGACTAAAAGGGACTTTCTTTTACATTATTTTTACCAATTGAAGTTATAAGCCCCAATCAGTATGAGTACAGAAAAAAACTTTTTCTTCCCCAAATATATCAAAACTCTTCATTAGTGAGAGAAGTAACAATTTAAATGGTTTAATTTCTTAACCCTGGCTAGCTTTTAATGCTGATGTTCCAGTCCCTAAGATTCTATTGATCTGGATGGGAGGTGAGCACAGTTATTTTTAAAAGCTCTCATGGTGATTCTGAAATGCAACCATGGTTGAGAACCCCTGGGTGTCTTGATTAGAGATAATTTATTTTTTAGTTTATTATTTCCGACTGGCCAACTTTTGACTCAAATAATCAAATGTTGAATTCAAATCCTTATTTTTCAAATTGGTTATACTACAGAAAGTCTCAAAGTGAAGAAGCATCTTGTATATGAGTGTTTTAAGCCAACTATTAAAAGCATTATATAGTTATATAAAACTGAAACTGGTACTATTTAGAAGAACTCACCATAAAGCATGATGATGCATGCCTGTAATCCCAGCAACTCAGGAGCGGGAGGCAGGAGGATCACGGGTCAAAGGCCACAGGTAGCCTTCATGACTGAGAACCCGCCTCAAAATAAAATAATAAAAAATGGGATGGAGGTACAACCCAGTGGTAGAGCACCTGTAAAGTATGTGTGAGTTCCTGAGTTCAACCCCCAAGTCCTGGGGGAAAAAAAAAATTTAAAACCTCACTGTCACAATAGTTGTTGTTGTTGTTGTTGTTAGGTGCCATCAAGTCATGTCCGACTCATAGAGACCCTCATAGGGTTTTCAATGGCAGATTGTTTCGGGATTGCCTTGGGAGTGGGTTGCCATGTCCTTCTCCCATTTTTGCGGGGCTGGGAATCGAACTCGGGACCTCAGAGACTGCAGAGCGGTGCTCTACCAACTGAGCTAAATCCGAGCCCTGTCATAATAGTAGTAGCATCCTATTGTGCAATCCTATCCTTAACAATAAATCTAACAATAATAGATTTGAGAAAAAAGCTATTTTAACGATTCAAACAACAAACTCAGCTTCTGTTTCAAATTGTTTATTATACATCATGGTTGCACAATTTGAGGCTGGTTAAATACAACTGGCTTTCAAAATCTCTTTGCATATTTTCTAGATTACTACATGCAAGTGACCATGAAAATATTTGGCATTTTAAATTTTGAAACTCTGAACAGGCACTTACATGAAGGAAAACATTACCATTCATAAGATATCAGCATTTAAAATAGATCCTCCAGCACATAGTATGTGGAACCTTTGGTCAATGAAGAAGTTGGTTACTGACCATTTTGTCAAAGTGCCATAGTAGTAAAACAGTAGTAAAGAAATATAATTTGGGTTACTTAGCTTACTCATAAAGTAAGGGTAACTTGCATTGAAGTGTATTAAAAAATATTGATACAAAACCCAGCGAACCATAAGCAAAAGTAGTTTCCACACAGCACGCTTTGTTTTGGTTCCCACACACCACTTTTAGTGTAACTGTGGTCAGACCCCATGCACATAAACAAATGACTGCAACCCTCTTATTTAGAGACATTGAACAAAATGACTTCATTTTAGTGTTAAAAAAATTTTTTTTAAATGCACTGGGTGAGGTTTAAATGTGAGTTTAAACTAGCCAAAGTTCCAGTTAACAAACTGGCAAAGAACTGTCCAGATATGGATAACTACATGTGCTTCACAGGACCTCCTGAGTCCTCAATCCTCAGATTTTCCACTGAAAACTGAATACATTTGTAAAGTCAAGAAAATGATATTTGCATACACGTGGCAGAAAGATTCCTTAAATTAAAATATATATACACATTTCAAAGTATTTATGGAAAAATTATAGTTTTAACAAGTTCTAAAATACCAACATTATGTCAGCTCCACATTGTAGAACACATGGTAATACTTCTGGAAAGTAGTAGCAAAATAGTTACTTAATATGGGGGGGGAAGAGAGCCACAATGACATGCCACATAGTCCTTTGGTGAAAAAAAGTTAATATTCATACCACAGAAGACTTCAAAGAGGATAAAATGCAATAAGCCACAAAACGGCAGATCCAGAAGCATCTACCATGGAATATTCCATATGCGTTTCTGAAACACATATGTAAAAACAAATATAATTCTCAAAAATATTGAAAAGCCATGTTTTAAATCTTTGCAGGATATAAACATCACTTTGGTTTTCTAATTTGAACACAAAATATTTAATTTTTTGCATGTAGAGAATAAGAGGTAATTGTTAGCATGAAAAAAAAAAGAACTTATAATCAACACTATGCAGAAAGAAAGCAAAATTACAGATACCAGGCTGCTCTCATGAAAATCTTCAATGTTTATGCTGATGCTTTCTGAATGCTTATCATCAGGATGCATTTAAAGAAAAAAGGCAGCTTAAGAAATCTCCAGTGTTTCAAAGAAAGCACTTTTTAAAATTTATACACATGAGAAACATTTAATTATACTGTAAAATAAACGCAGCACAATTAAGATAAAGGAAGACTATTATATATGGAGTTTTGGCCTGTTCCCCTCTACACGCTGCAACCATCTTCATCCTGGTGAACTTAATCTCAACGGTTACAGTTTTTTGCTTTTCTTGTTTTCTCCTATTCAGTTCACATTTCAGGCTGTTCAGCAGATGCCTGTGATTCTGGAGATTCAAATCGCTGGTGAAAATTTGTTCTCTGTTTCCTCAGTTTTTCAGGAGCTTTTCTCCATAAAATGATCTCCTGTAAAACACAGATGTCAATGTCAACAAATTAATGTTCTCCATTATGGCTTGAATTTTCACCGTGAAAATACTAACTACAACTTCGATTTTAACTATAACAAAATTAAATTCTCATCACAAAAGACTTTACCTTTCTTGACTGACCAACTGTGTTCTGGTTCTAATCTTGGACTGCCCCTTCTGCTTCCCTGCTCCCCACACCAACACTCACACACAGCACCACCACCAATTCAAATCTGGTATGAAGTCCTAGCTATTATTGCTTCAAAGAATTATTAAAATCTGTCTTATGGTTTCTGTTTCATTGCCATCATCCAAGTTCAAGCTCTTGTCATGTCAACCTTAGATACTGAATCCACTTCCTGGTAAATGGCTCTTGCCTGAGACCCCTTTCTAGTTCATCCTTCCTATCATTACCAGATTAATTTTATAAACATTGCTTGGACTGCCGTTCACTAGTTCTCAGTGCCTCCAAGATAAATTTCCAAACATTCAGGGTTCTCCATAACCTTAATCTATTTTCTTCCTTCCCTAGACAAGTCTCCCTTAAACGAGTTATTCTCTACCTCCAATGCACTCCAAATAAACCTGCCCTAAAATTTCCCTTGTTGTTGTTGCTAGGTCTAGTCGGTGTCCGACTCATAGCGACCCTATGTACAACAGATGAAACAGATTGTCGTGCTTCTCTGATATTCATAGGGTATTCAATGGCTGATTGTTTTTTGGGAGTGGGTTGCCAGGTCCTTCTCCCAAGCCTACAGCACCTGGTGTTCCCAGGCGGTCTCCCATCCAAGTACTAACCAGGCCTGACCCTGCTTAGCTTCCAAGATCTGACAGGATCAGACGCCACAGTGGTACTGCTACAGGCAAAATTTACCTTATATAGTTTTAAATCTGTTACTCTGTCTAGCTGTATCTTATCCTAACCGAACGATCCTGACATCTCCTCTCTTCTAAATTCCTAACATAATTTGATTCATCATGTTATGACTGCCTGGTTTTTTCTTTTAAAAACCAGCCTATCAGAACTTAAACATCTAAATGAACGCCTGCGGGAAGCCATAAACTTATTCCAATAATGCAATTATACCCAATGGATTTAGAAATTGTAACTTATGTAACTGTTTTAAAATTATAAATTACCTATATTTAATTACATAGCATTCTGTCAGTGTTACTGGAATAAATTTTATTTTTTCTAAATTACTGTCAAGCTTTATGTTTCTTGTTCTCTAGATTTGTTTATTTTTGTACTGCTGGGGATCAAAGCTGGGGCCTCAACCATGCTAGGCAAAGCATTCTACCATTGAACACCCCCCCCAGTTCCTATGTAATTTTTTCCCCTACGTATCTGCAATGTGAGGACCTAGGAAAAAATCATGTTTCTAAAAGGTAGTTTTTATATTCTTCACAGTATTTAGCACAGAATAATATCTAACATAGCTTTGGAACACAAAACTGACACTCAAATATTAATCTGATTCAGAATTTAAAAGACCATGCTAACCACAATCTTCATTCAGAACTCACCAAAGCCTTTTAATTTCCAAATGAGAAAAAGTTTTATGATAAACACTTCATACATTTTTTAAAAAGGAAATAATGAAAACCCCAGAATTCACCAAATAAATACAGCTATTAAAAGTAACAGCTGAGGGCTAGGAATGTAGCTCTGTGGTACTTCAGTTGCCTAGCATGTGCAAGGTACTGTTTCAAATCCAAGCACCGCCAAAATATAAAATAAAACAAAACAAAACAATGGAGAGTAGTGATGGGGGGAGGGTTAACAATGGAGATTTCTATTTGTTGATAAAGGAAAGATATTCAACACACTATTGAGTTAAAAAAAAAACCATGCAGAGTACCTAAACACACATACACTAATCTGTCTGGAAAACTAATCACAAAGGTGGCAGAATTTTTGTTGGCTTTTAGTTAATTTGGTTAATTCATTACCTGAATTTTTTTTTTTTTTTTTTGCGGTACTGGGGGTTGAACCCAGGGCCTCGCGCCTGCATGCTCTGCCAGTGCTGGACCACTGAGCTGCACCTCAGCCCATTTTTTTTTACTTTTTTTTGAGACAGGGTCTCGCTAAGTTACGCAGACTGACTCTGGTCTCGAACTTGCGATCCTCCCGCCTCCGCCTCCCAAGCCGCTGGGATTATAGGCGTGCGCCACCACGCCCGGCCATTACCTGAATTCTTAAAAAAAAAAAAAAAAAAAAAAAAAAAACTTTTAAGAGAAAAATAAAAGCTGTGACAAATTAATAGCTCATTTTGGAGTCCTGCAGAATGAATGGAGGGATTTATGATAACATCTACTTCTT
>VMDO01003634.1:0-71100 GCA_007922755.1 Pedetes capensis
AGCGACCCTCTGTACAACAAGGGAAACACTATTGTCAGTGCTTCTCTGCTGTTCATAGGGTTTTCAATGGCAGATTGATTTTTGGGAGGGGGTTGCCAGGTCCTTCTCCCAAGCCTACAGCTTCTGGTGTTCCCAGGCGGTCTCCCATCCAGGTACTAACCAGGCCCGACCCTGCTTAGCTTCCGAGATCTGACAGGATTGGATGCCACAGGGTTACGGCTGCAGGCCAATAAGACATATACCAAATCTTTAATCCAAATTATTGTCCAGCCCCAACCTTGGCTTTAACTCCTGACCATACTTATCTACAAGTAAATTTCCTAACTTTGATATCTGTGCCAGTCTCCAAAATAATCAAGTGCTGGTTCCCTAATACTTAATAGTTCCTTCTTCAATTTGTGTCTTTCTCTAACACTTTACCATAAATAAGGAGAAATCAGGCTGTACTGATAACATTTGGCCTGGAAATTTTCTCATCTAAACATATAAATTCATCACTTAGAAGTTCTACTTTCCACTCAACTGTAGAGGACAATTCAGTCAATTTTTCTGCCACTGTGTAACAAGAATTACTTTTCTTCTAGTTTCCAATAATATGTTCCCCATTTCCTTCCAAGACCTCATCAGAAACACCCTTAATGTTTATATTTCTACCAGCCATTCTAGTCAAGATGATATACACATTTCCTAAAGTGATATATGCATTCCTTACTGTGCTCCTTATTTCTAAGCTTTCCTCAAAATTGCCTTTAACACTTATATTTCTACCAACAGTCTCTTCAAGACAATCTAGATTTTTCTGTCATTCACCTCAAAAGTGTTTCAGTTTCCCCCCATGATACAATTCCACAGACACATCTACATTTTTAGGTATTTGTTATAACAGTACTTATTTTCCAGATACCAAAATCTCTATTGGTTTCTGAGGACATTTGTAATAAAATTACTGGAAACTTGGTGGCTTAATACAAAAAAAATAATTATCTTCTCACAGATTTGGAAGCCAGAAATCTGAAATCAAGGTATTGGCAGTGGCATACTCCCTCTGAAGGCTCTAAGGGAGAATCAATCTTCCTTGCCTTTTCCAGCTTCTAGTGGCTCCAGGCATTTCTTGGCTTGTGACTTACATAACTCCAATCTTTACCTCTGTCTTCTCCTCATGTCTTGTCCTCTTATAGCTCTTAGATGGATACTTGTCATTGGAGTTAGGATCTACTCAGTTAATCCAGGATGATTTTAAAGACCTTTCCCCAAATAAGTTCAAATAAGTATATGGCAGAACCTAGATTTGAACCCAAGTCTGTCAGACAACAACTAAAGCTTTTACTCTTTACATTATAATGCCTCCAATTTGTTTTCCAGTATAGACTTTATGCAGAGTAGTGTATAACTCCTATGATAATAGCAGATAGTAGAGTTGTATAATCCATAAGCACCCCAACACACACACAAACACAATTAAGCAAGAAGAATCTTTACATAGTCACAGCGAACATTTCACCCCTATTTATCTACATGTAATGAAATAAAATTGTGTAATTTCCAAAAATAACCATAACTCCTTCTGTGGCTCCAGTACTACCTTCCTTTCCCTTCCTTTCAGGATTATCAAATTAGAAGATAATATAATGTGTATGTGGTGATGGGAATGATCTGGTACAGGGAAAAAATTGATTCTAGTGAGAAACAGGAGAAAATTGCAGGGACAAAGTCTTTGAGGAGGCAGAAAGGGGTAAGTTTAAGTGTACAAGTAAGAGAATGAAGATAGTTCGTTCAGAGGGAGAGGGAGAAAATATGGTTACAGATGCAAAGGTGCTGATAGATTTGGTGGTAATAAAATTGTGTAAACAAAAATGGTCATTTAATGTTGATGTTGGTCATGTGTGCTTTATATTTGCAAAATGTTAAGTGAAAAGCCATGTAAATTTTATTTTAGTTATGCTATTCATGATTATACATAGCGGATAAAGTTACAAAAGGGTAGAACTAAAGAAATGCTAAGTCATGTGCTATTACATCCGGTGGTCAATGTATTTAGGCTTTTCTCTTTAGGAAAAACTATAATATGTGCGAATGTGTATTTGCCTGAGCCCTGGTTGTCTTAAGTGGTATTGAAGTTATAGTTTCAAACTTCATCTGTGTTGTTTTTCCTATTTAGAAAATTTAAAATAAAAATGCTATTCTCAAACTCCCACATGTATTCTTCTAATTTCTTAACAAATGCTTGCCTTTGCTTTCAGTAGAATTAAGAGAAGAGATGGATTTAGTTCATATGTATTCTTACCACTGGGGCACTAACCCTGCCACCATGCATGTGACAGCATATAGGTCATCGTCATTCCCATTTCTCCCAGATAAGATATTTAAAAAATTATTCCTTTCGGTTATTTAGAACCTGATGGAAAACAAGTTGTGTAACACAAATTCTCATATATACTTCGAACACATAGGTGCCTAGGAAATCTATTCTAAGAGGCTGGCTTATGATGAAAGGCTTAGAATCCAAGTAGGAATAGTTCATCAAAGAACAAGATCAGGAACAAGCATGCTAAGTAATAAAAGTAGATATTTAAAAACAAAGACAACCAAGGAGACATTGCCAAATAGAAAGTAAATAAGTGGAATAATAAAGACCTGTGCTTCTTTCATGTTCAGGAAACAAATTGAAATTGAGTTTTCAGCAAGTTATCAGAGGAAAAGGAACTATAAGTTTCAAAAAATCATAATAGACTGCAAACCAAGTAAATTTATTAGCTTACAGAAATCTGACTTGTGCCAAGTATAGTCATGTCTAGACAGTGTTGTCAGGATCAGAAAAGTACTGACCACTTGGTCCAATATAATAGAGGCTATAATTGGACAACACATTATAACTTTGATTGGTGCCATGCTTATAAAAAATTGGGACACTGTCTTCATCACCAGAATTATGAAAATTATAGTTGATGATGGATCCCTGTACTGTTTTTCAAGCTCTGTGTTACTTTTTAGTTGAAGGATTTCCTTGAAGTAACTCAAGGAGTAAAGCATTCATTTTTCCAACAAATCACTTACTAGGTACCAGACACTAAGGATTCAAGAGTAGACAAGATAAACTAAAGAGTAGACAAGATAAAGAGTAGACAAGATAAACTAAATCACTACCTTCAGGAGGTGTGCATTCTAATAGGCAGTCCTAAATAACATAAATCAAGGCTGATCTTTCTCATTCTTGATGTTTAGCCCAAAGAGCTTGACAGGGCTATTATGTTGAATTGTATAAAGCTACCAATAAAAAAATTATCAATTTCATGCTGGTCAGCCAGCTACTAAGTTAGATGACTATGTCCCAAAGAAGAAGGTGAGGATTTTTCCATTTTCCCTATACCATTGGCATAACTTTGTTGTCATAAACCAGGAATGATCAAAGGAAGCAATTAAAGCCACTTGTTAATGGTTTTTACTCAACACTTGACCCACTTAAATTGTTTATGCAGCAAGTATTTATTGAACACCTTCTCTGTGCCAGACATTTTTCTGTGAGTTGAGGATATAGTGTTTAACAAGACAGACAAGATCCCTAGTCTGTTTACAAATTGATGGAATCAGAAAAGAAACAAATAGCCATATAAATAAATAATAAAATACCAGGTAATAATAAACTTTATGGAAAAATAAACCATATACATTTGACTTTTGTAAATGCCAATAGTAGAAATACCCACTTGGAAGAAATTTTATGAATCTTTTATAATTAAAAAGAAAATCCCTTCCATTTTTTCCCCTATCATCCTACATAGAAGAATCTATGTTTAAAAAAAAATTCTATCCTAGAATTCAGTTCCAGGAAAACATTTACCTCTTTCAGTGAACTTTATTCATACTAGAAATATGGTGTATTTCTCTTTCTGTTTGGCTGCCAGGAAGCCAGTAAAACTACATTTCATGTTCCATTACAGTGATAAATTCACCTGGCATCCTAGTTCTTTCTTCTTCTTCTTCTTTTTTAATCATTTTTTCTATTGTCTTATTTTTTATATGTCCATCTTTTGTCCTTTTTGGTAGTGAATAACAACGTAATTACCTGTTAATACACAACTCTTTTTCATTTATTCTGCAAATATGTATATTAGCATTGGCTGTGCTGGGCACAAAGAGATAAAACAATGAAAAAGACAGGCAAGGTCTGTGGAAGGTAATTATACATGAAAACAGACTTTTAGTGTTCCAAAAGAAATGAACAATTACACCTCAATATTTTGATAGAAGACCCTGTGGATTTTTAGAAAGCTAAGTCAACTTCAAGTAACAGTCTTTGAATGAACTTACACTGCATGTAGCACATGATAAAAAGTGGGCTACATTTAAGTTAAAATGCCTCTGCCTACAAAGACTTTAGAAGTTGCACAAATCCAGATAATACTATTATTTTTAAGTGTCTCTACTAAGTGCTATTTGAAATAAAATGACTTATCAAACTTAAATCCTGCCTTCAAAGATCTTCAATCTAGGTGGTAAGTAAGAACAGAAAGGACCTAAGATATAGTGTAGGAACATATATTTTGTCACAAGACATGAGATTAAAATAATGTATCAAGGTTTCAGTTTTCATTGTCATTTTTCTATTCTCTAAATCGTGCATTGTGGAAGAGGATATCGTGTTATGTGGAGAACAGTTTCCAAGAGACTAGAGATCAATATCCCAGTACCCTGGCCAGCATAGCCATCATCAGAATCACTCTGAAATTTGGTTGTATATTATTATAGAATATTTGGTGAAAGGCTCTTCAGGGCCAGCTAGTCTGTATTCCATTCTCCAGTCATCCTCCACTGAAATCATAAAAAGATAGATGACAGCCTTTCTATCTCTCCAAGATTCTTAAGAACGAGATCCAAGTTCAAGTTCAGAGCATCTTAATATGTCTTCCAAACTGCCTCATAAGATGAATCAAAACAAATCATTAAAGGACCCAAAGTATTCACTTTGAAAAAAAACTACCAACTGCCTTCCCTCCCCTCCCCCTCAAAAGAATCTCAGCTGTAGGCCAATCATCATATTCTAATAAATTTTCAAATTCCCCATGTTTGCTTTCCAAGGCAGCTGTAGGAAAGGAGCTGGGAGTTTACATGAGTGGTTACACTCAGAAACTTCAGTCTGCCAAAAAGTGTCTTAATTTCATAGCAGATCTAAAAGGGAGGGCTTTCGACATCTGGATAGAGCTGGAAAGGCCAGGGACACACCATCAGGTCATCACAGTATATTATCCTTGGGAAACCCTAGAGAAAGAGCCAGAGGAAGATTTGAAACTTTTAAAAAACACTAAGCAGACAACTTTATGGAAGCAATTCCAGTGTCTTTTTTCTTTTGAGCAGTAGTCTCTGCAGTATTCTCGCCCCTACTACTTTGGGCGTCCTATTGCTGTATCTTCAAAAACTTCTGGATCTTCACAGTAGAACTCATGTGACTTGGATATATGGTGGTATCAGCAGTACAACTGCCAGTGACTGCCCATGTCTTGCCTTTCCACTTCTTCATTGCTAAAATGGGAATAAGATTGGCCAAATAACTACCTCACAGAACAAATGAAAATACTGATCAGAAAAGCTCATGTCATATTTTTTATGATAAAAAAATGTTCACCTTATAGTACAAAGTCCTACCTTCTGGGTTATTAGATAATAGGTTTTGTTATTTTATAGTAGAAATATGTTTTGATACCCTGTGGGCCACTGTCCTTTATAGGCAAGTATTACTGTTAAGTTGCTAGATTATGGACTATACAATAGGAAACTATATTGTGGAAACTTAAAAATCTCAACCAAACAGGTTCTTAGAAGGTCATCTCTTTCAGCTCCTTGCCTTCATAGAGTTACCATAGAAAATAATCCTAAAAGAAATATGATTCAACTTCTTATCCAGTATTCCAAATCTGTTTGGCTCTATCCACGGAAGATAACAACTACTCCCTAAATTAACCTATTCCATAATGTCAGTCCCTAAGTCAGTCTGTCAGCTAATTCTGAGGACTTACCAAATTCCAGGACTACAGATATAACAATGAAGATTCTAGGCTCCTCGTATCGTATTTGCATTCTAGTAAATAAAATTGTTGTTATTAAGTGCCATCAAGTCGGGTCCAATTCATAGATTTTTGTCAGTTTTTCATAGTAATCTTGTATGTGTTTTGTTAGATACATACCCAATTATTCCAATTTCTGGAGTGTTAATATAAATGGTATTGTATTTTTATATCAAATGCCTGTTCTTCATATTTTGGTTGGCACATAAGATAGTAATTGACTTATGTATATTAATCTCATAACCTGCGCCCCTCTTATAATTGCTTATTAGTTTCTGTAATAATCCTTTATTAGTCTTTAAATGTCAATCATATTAGTAGTATTAACTTCTCTTTCATCTCTGATGTTAGTAATTTGTGTCTTTAATTGTTTTTGCTATGTAGCCTGGCTAGAAGTTTATCAATTTTACTGATCTTTTCGAAGAATCAGGTTTTTTGGGGGGGGTTTCCCTATTGATATTTGGTTTTCAACTTTATTGGGTTTTGCCTTGACTTTTATTATTTCTTTCCTTCTGCTTTCTTTGGATTTAATTTGCCCTTCTTCCAGTTTCCTTTGGTGGAAGCTTGTTGATTTTAGATCTTCTTTGCTCATGAAGATAAAGCTCAACAAAAGTGTGGGTGTCCTCTCTAAGACCGGGCCCTTTGGAGTTTTGAAACTTCAAGCTTGTCCACAGTAAGCTTACAGCAATTCATCAGTTTTGTTGCTCTGGGACCAGTAGTAGCAATTTCTATTCCTTTGCTTCTGCTCCAATAAGATAGACTCTCAGTATCCACTTGTCTGTCTCTTCAAATTTTGAAGCAGCTATTTTTCCTGTGGCTCCGGTCTTTGGTGGATCTAAGAAGAGTTATTTTCAGTTTGTTCAGCTTTTTTTCTTGTCACAGGAACTTTAATGAAATCACATAAGCCTCTTACATGCCATGCCAGAAACTAGAAGTCATTTTTACTCCTTTTATCCTCTGCTACATGGTTTGAATGTATTTCTTCTGGGTTTTCTTTGTAGTAACATATAGCACTCTTATTAAATAGGCTAATGTCTTATCCTATTTAGAAAGGTGGTTGTAGGCCAGGAATCTGTCCAGTAGCTATTATTGTTCATCTCAAATGAACATTCAAGGACAAGCTCATCCTCCTGTAATGTTTTGCTAACATCAGGACTCCAAAGGTCTTTTGAGTAAATAAAAGTCATTTGGAATACATGAAGTCATTCCTGTGTATACTTCTTTGTTTCTTCAACAATCATTTTGGGAACTACACATTTTAATGTTCCTTGATATAATAATATTTTCAGTGCATATTAAATTAAAATTAGTTTCTGTTTTAGACTTTAACAACTTAAAGACTAGGAGTTCAAATGCATTTTCCCCTTTCAATATATTGTAGCGTTATTTGTTTTCTCCCCATGAAGAAAGCATCAAACCTTTCAAAAACTGCTTAAAGAGCAAAAGCTTCCCCCTATGATAAGAAACAAGATAAAGATGTCCTCTTTCACTAATTTTATTCAACAGTATTGTAGAGGGGCTAGCTAGGGCAATTAGGTAAGAAAAGGAAATAAAAAGTATTCAGATTGGAAAGGTAGAAATAATACTGCCATTATTTGTAAGAGTATGATCTTATATACAGAAAATCTCAAATAAGCCATTTAAAAACTGTTAGAACTAATAAATGAGTTCAGCAAAGTTGCATGATACAACTTTGTAGTTATATTTTTGTATATTGTACATAATATACTCAAATACATTTTATTTCTATATAACAACAATAAACAAGCCAAAAGTGAAATTAAGAGAACAACTCCACTTGTAATAACATCAAAAACAATGAAACACACAGTAATAAACTTAACAAATGAAGTAAAAGACTTATTCTCTAAATACCAAAAAAGTATTGTTGAAAGAAATTGAAGAAGACCAAAATATATGGAAAGACATCTCATATCCATCTATCAAGGAAGACTTAATTTTTGTTAAGCCTCCCAAAATTAATCTGGTAGATTCAGCATAATCACTGTCAAAATTTCAGTTGTCTTTTGCAGAAATTGATAAGCTGATCCTAAAATTAGTATGGAAATGCAGGTGACTCAGAACAGTGAAAACAATCTTGAAGAAGAACAAAGTCAGAGGATTCACCCTCAATTCCAAAACTTAATATAGTGCTACAGTAATCAAGGCTATGCGGTGCTATTAAAGATAGACATGTAGCTAAGCAGAACAGATTTAAAATTCAGGAAAAAACACAACCTGCATTGCTTTTGCACACGTTTTGGCAAGTGTGTGAAGACAATTCATTGGGGGAAAGAATAGTCTGTTCAACAAATTGTTGTGGTAATTGGCTATCCATAGGCAAGAAAAATGAAATTGGACCCTTTGATGATATACTGTGGTAGTCATACTTTTCACCACTATGACAAAATGCCTGATATAAACAACTTAAGGGAGGAATAATTTATTTTAGTTCACAGTTTGAGAGGTTTCAGTCCATCATAGTACGAAGGGCTTGGTGAAGCCAAAAAGCACACATCTAGTGGCCATAAGCTGAGAGAATGCTGGCACTAGTGGGCTTCTTCCTTCTTCCCATTTTATTCCATCTGAACCCCAAGTCTATGGAATGGAGCTGCCCACATTCAGGATGCATTTTCCCCCTTTAGTTAATTGTCTCTGGAAGCACCATCACAGACACACCTAGAGGTATGCATTACTAATTTTTAGGTGCTTCTGAATCCAAGTTCATATCAAAATTAACCATCACAAGTACCATTAAAGTAACTCAAAGTGTATGAAAAAAATAAATATAAGAGTTAAAACTATATTTCTTGGGTAGTAACATTGGAGTAAATCTCTGACATGACAATCACAAGTAATTAAAGCAAAAGTAGATATGAATTAATAAATTAAAAAAACATTTGGGCTACTAAAAATACCATCAAAAAGTAAAAAGACAAACCATAGAATGATAGAAAATATTGGCAAATGATATATCTGAAAATAGACTTACATTTGGAATATACAAAGAATTCTTAAAATGAAATAATAAAAAGATAAATAGTGCAATTTAAATTAACAAAGGATTTGAATAGGTATTTCTCCAAAGAAAATATAGAAAAGGCCATAAAGCACATGAAAAAAGTGCTTAAGAGGCCATGCAAGGTGGCACTCACCTGTAATCCCAGAGCCTTGGGAGGGTGAGGCAGGAGGACCTCAAGATTGAGGCCAGAGGCAGCCTACATAACTTAGTGAAACCCTATCTCAAGATAAAAAAAGATTTTAAAGGACTGAGGATGTAATTCAGTGGTAGAGTGCTTAAAAAATATGTGCAAGGCCCTGGATTCAGCCCCCAAGTACTGCAAGAAAAAAAAGGAAAGGAAAAAAAAGGAAAAGATACTTAACAACATTAATCACTAGGGAAATCAAAATTAAAAACTGCAAGAGATAATATTAGGCCCATTAAGATAGATACAATCAAAAATACAGGCAATGACAGCTGTTGGTGAGGATGTAGAGGAAGTAAAACTCTCAGACATTGCCAGGATGAATGTAAAATGGTGCAGCCACTTTGGAAAGCAGTCAATCTGACAATTCCTCAAAAAGTTCAAGATAGAGTTACCATGCAACCCAGCTATTTCACTTCTAAGAGTGTACCCAAAAGTAATCCAAACATTTGTCTGCTCAAAAACTTGTATGTTTGTTCATAGAAGCATTATCCATTAGAAAAAAAGAGAAAGAAAGAAAGAGTCAAACTATCCTTATCTGCAGATGACATGATTCTGTACCTAAAAGACCCCAAAACCTCCTCCAGAAAACTTTTAGATCAACTCCTTCAGCAAAGTGGCAGGATAGAAAATCAACACACAAAAATCAATAGCTTTTCTTTACACAAAACCAGGAAGAGAAGGAGATTACAGAAACAATACCTTTCACGATAACCCACCAGAAAATTAAGTACCTTGGAATCAATGTAACCAAAGACCCCTCAGATCTCTACAAGGAAAATTTCAAAACATTAAAGAAAGAAATAGCAGAGGATACTAAAAAATGGAAAGACCTTCCCTGCTCCTGGATAAGGAGAATCAATATAGTAAAAATGGCTATCCTACCAAAAGCAATCTCTAGATTTAATGCAATCCCCATTAAAATTCCATTGACTGACTTTACAGAAATAGAAAACAAATCCAAAAATTCATATGCAATCACAAAAGACCATGTATAGCCAAAACACTCTTAAGTTGCAAAACTAGTGCAGGAGGAATCACAATCCCTGACTTTAAGCTATACTATAGAGCAGTGGTGGCAAAAACAGCTTGGTACTGGCACAAAAGTAGGCCTGAAGACATGTAGAACAGAATAGAAGCTCCAGAAATACCTCAACACACCTATAGCCACCTAATTTTCTACAAAGGAGCAAAGCAAGTAAGTTGGAAAAAGGATAGCCTTTTCAATAAATGGTGCCAGGAAATATGGGCATCCACTTGCAGAAAAATGAAAACCAACCTGCATCTCTCAATATGCATGAGAGTTAACTCAAAATGGATAAAAGGTCTCAATATAAAACCAGAAACTTTAACAGAAGATAGGATAGGTGATACACTCCAACATATAGGCATAGGAAAGTATTTCCTTAATAGGACTCTAATTGCTCAAGAAATTACAACAAGAATAGATAAATAAGATTACATGAAATTAAAAAGCTTCTGTACAGTAAAGGAAATAATTAACAGAGTCAAGGAAATCCCCACTGAATGGGAAAAAAATTTCGCATCCTATACATCAGACAAAGGTCTAATTATCAGAATTTATAAAGAACTTAAGAAAAAATACCCAAGAAAACAAATAACACAATACACAAATGGGCAAAGGAACCGAACTGACAGATCTCAAATGAAGAGGCCCATAAAGCCATGAAACACATGAAAAAATGTTCAATATCCCTAGCTATTAGGGAAATGCAAATTAAAACAACTCTGGGATTCCACCTTATTCCAGTAAGAATGGCCAAAATCAATAAAACAAATAACAACAAATGCTGACGAGGTTGCAGAGAAAAGAGAACACTGCTGGTGGAGCTGTAAATTGGTCAAACCACTTTAGAAATCAATATGGAGGTATCTTACAAAACTGAAAGTAGATCTACCATATGACCCAGCTATAACACTATTGGGAATTTACCCAAAGGGAGATGTGTCATCATATCACAGAGACACCTGCATCTCCATGTTCAGTGCAGCACTTTTCACAATAGCAAGGATATGGAACCAACCAAAGTGCCCATCAACAGAAGAATGGATAAAAAAACTATGGTACATATACACAATGGAATACTACTCAGCAATCAAAAAAAAGGAAATAATGCCGTTTGCAGCAAAATGGATGGAATTGGAGAAAAGTATCTTAAGTGAAAAAACACAAGCTCAGAAAGAGAAATACCACATATTCTCACTTACATGTGGGAACTGAATCAAAATTATAAGAAGGAAAAAATCCTATGCAGAGGTCGGAACATAATTTTTTAAAAAAGCTAAAGTTGACCTAGCAGAAAAGGGACAATTTAGGGAACGCAAAACAAGGAGGGAGAGATCTAGCAAAAGGACAAAATCCTGGGAGAGGAGAGGGAGAGAGGAGGAACAAGGAGGATGGGGGAGGGAGTGACCTCAGGGTGAACAGCCCAACTTTAATAGTCCTGGAAATAATTATAATAGCACCAATAATACCAAAGAATGGTAATAATATAGATGGGCTAGAAAATTCATGTAATATTACTAACAATGTAAAAAGAAAGTTCACTACAGAAAAATTTCAATCTTAAACATAATTGGGACCCAAGGATATATACAAAAATATTACCATAAAAAGACAAGCAAATGGAAGAGAAGTCTTTGATGGGGGAGTGGGATGGGGAGAGGAAGTGCACAAGAGGGTAAGGGGGAACTTATCTGTGTAATGTACAACAAAATGCATATATGGAAATGTCACAATGAAAAGCATGTCAGAATGAATAAATGTACACATTAAGGTGTACATTTAAAATGTCCAATTTAAAAAAAAGAAAACAAAGAAAGAAAGAGACAGAAAGAAAGAGAAAAGAAAAGAAAATGGAAAGAACCCAAATGTCCATTAACTGATGAATGAATAAATAAGATCTCCATAAAATAGAATACTATTCATTAGAAGGAATGAAGAGGGGCTGAGGTGTAGCCCAGTGATAGAGCACTTGCCTAGCATGCACAAGGCCATGGGTTTGATTCCCAGCATCCCCCACCAAAGTAAATGAATGAAGTGATAATACATGCCACACATTGGATGAACCGTAAAGACACTACCTTAAGCAAAAGAGTCCATCCACAAAAGACTACATATTTATATGCTTCTATTTACATGAATGTCCAGAATAGACAAATCTATGAAGACAGAAAGTAGAGTAGTGGTTCCCAGAGGCTGAAGAGAGGACTGAGGGAGCCTGAAATTGAGTACTTGGTTTTTTCCACAGTGATAAAATTATTCTAAAGTGATTGTGGCACCACTTTCACAATTCTCTGGACATCATAAAGACCATTGAGTTGTACACTTTGAATGGGTGAATTATATGATATGTAAAATATATTTTAACTTGTTGTGTGCCATCCAGTTGAATCCCCTCATAGGGTTTTCAATGGCTGGTTGTTTCTGGATAGTTCAGAAATGGATTGCCATGTCTTTCTCCCACTTTTTCAGTGCTGAGGAGTGAACCTGGGTCCTCAGAGATTGCAAAGCAGCACTCTACCGACTGAACTAAACCCCAGCCCTATATCTTAACAAAGCTGTTAAAAAAGAAAAAGAAAGAAAATGTTTCCCAAGTCCAGAAGTGAAACAGAATCTTGTTTCCTTCTTTCTTTCCCAGTATTGGCTTTCTTCTGCCTCTTCTTACCTACACTTCAAGTTAACAGCCTCCAAGGAGCACTCAGTTTTCAGCCCCTGCTGCCACAGTGTCAAACTCTGTAGAAATATATTATGCAGAGCAGAACCAAAAGGTCATAGTATTAGAAGTCAGACACAAACTGGCAATTACACAGATCCAGAGGTCAGGCAGGGGACGAGGGTAAGAAGGACAGAGTTAACTCTGGAATACATTTAAGTTCTCTTTGCCATGCAGCTAGTTTTATATCATCAGCAAGAGTCTTTGCTTCATTTATAGTCAGTTTTCTAGTTTTATATTTTGTCCATTATCTATATTATATGTTTGTTTCTTTATATATTTTCTTATGTTAATTTGTCAACACTTTGTTCTTTGAAGTACTTGGCCTCTTCCTTTATTAAAGATGTTTGACTTGAAGGGATACAGATAGGCAAGGAAGAGGTCAAATTATCCTTATTTGTGGACAACATGATCCTTTACCTAAAGGACTCCAAAAACTCCTCTAGAAAACTTTTAGACATAATTAACTCCTTCAGCAAAGTAGCAGAATACAAAATTAATACTCAAAAATCAGTAGCCTTCCTTTACACCAACTGTGAGCAGTAAGAGAAGGAAGTTAATCCGACAATCCCTTTCATGGTAGCCCACCAAAAACTTAAATACTTAGGAATCAATCTAACCAAAAACTCTGAAGATTTATATAAGGAAAACTTCAAAACATTAAAGAAAGAAATCACAGAGGATACTAGAAGGTGGAAGGACCTCTCCTGCTCATGGATTGGGAGAATCAGAATTGTAAAAATGGCTATACTACCAAAAGCAATTTACAGATTTAATGCAATCCCCATTAAAATTCCATTGGCAGACTTTGCAGAAATAGAAAAGCTAATCCAAAAACTCATATGGAAACACAAAAGACCACCACGTATAGCCCAAACAATTCAATGCAAATCCAGTGCAGGTAGGATCACAATTTCTGACTTTAAACTATACTACAGGGCTATAGTAGCAAAAACAGCTTGGTACTAGATCAAAAATAGGCCTGAAGACCAGTGGAACAGAATTGAAGATCCAGATATAGCCATACAAATATAGCCACCTGATCTTTGACAAAGAGTCTAAGGACGCAAAATGGAGAAAAGATAGCCTCTTCAACAAATGGTGCTAGGAAACTTGGATTTCCATCTGCAGAAATGTGAAGACAGAACCATACCTCTCAATTTGGATGTGAACCAACCCAAAATGCATACAAAACCTCAACATAAAACCAGAAACCTTAAAACTACTAGAAGAAAAGATAGGAAACATGTTCCAGTACATAGGCATAGGAAAGCATTTCCTTAACAAGACTTCAGTCACTCAGGAAATTGCATCAAGAATTGACAAGTTGGATTACATGAAATTAAAAAGCTTCTGTATAGTAAAGAATCAACAGAGGTAAGGAAGAGCCCACTGAATAGAAGAAAATCTTCACATCCTACACGTCTAACAGAGGACTAATTTCTAGAATTTACAAAGAACTCAAGAAAGCAAATCCCAAGATAATAAATAACCCAGTTCATAAGTGGGCAAAAGAATTGAACAGATAGTTCTCAAATAAAGAAGTTTGTAAGGCTAAGCACATTTAAAAAATGCTCAGTATCCCTATCCATTAGGGAAATACAAATCAAAACAACTCTGAGATTCTACCTAACTCCAGTAATAATAACCAAGATCAACAAAACAAATAATAACAAATGCTGGAGAGGGGTGTGGAGAAAAAGGAACCCTCTTACACTGTTGGTAAGGCTATAAATTGCTTCAACCACTTTGGAAATTAATATGGAGCTACTTCAGAAAACTAAAAATAGAACTTCTACATGACCTAGCTATACCACAACTGAGAATATACCCAAAGGAAGAAAAGTCGTCATACCACAGAGACACCTGCATTTCCATATTCAATGCAACACTCTTCATAATAGCAAGGATATTGAACCAACTAAGGTGCCTATCAACAGAAGAATGGGTAAAAAATTACGGTACATATACACAATGGAATACTTCTCAGCAATATAGGATGAAATAATGTCATTTGTAGCAAAATGGATGGAACTGGAGAATTTCATCTTAAGTGAATGAATACAACCTCAAAAAGAAATACCATATATTCTAACTGAGTCTTATTTAAAGGAAGAAAAAATCCTACACATAAGTTGATATATTAAAAATGCACAGTTAAACTTAGTGAAGAAGAGATAATATAAAGAGTAGAAAGAAGGAGGGAGGGAACTAGCACAGAGAAATGAAGATTGCAGAAGGTGGGATGGGGAGGAGAGTCAATGTAGAGGGATAAAGGGGGAGAGGATAACCTCAATGTAAAGGATGAAATTTCATGAGTACATGGGAAACTTTGTAAGTTGATAAAAGTGTGACCAAAAGTCATGTAATAGTTGCATAATGAAAAAAGCAAATGCTGTATTCCTCCATACCCCACCAACATTTATCCAAAAGGGAAAAAATATTTGATGTGAAATTTATATATGTACATTTCCAACTTCCTGATTATATTGTCAGAGAGAAAAGTGCATTTAGCCAATGATAGAAGACAGTAATCAGAAGTAGAGGTGGTATCCCAAATATAGACACTTGTCACATAGCACACATATTTCCTAGTTTGGATGTATTCGTACTTAGTGATACATTGACCTTTAGCAGCTTAACATTTTGCATTCTCTCACTGCCTTATATATAAAACTTATTTATTCTTATGTGTTCCATAAATTCTTGTGAATAGATGGATCAATAAATTGATTGTCTGGATAGGCTCTGCCTAAACTGAAATCTTTGCTCCCTTCTATTTTAAATGAGCCAGTATCCTTTTCTTTTCCAAGCCTATCTTCCCTCCTTGTTTCTCAGGAAGTATTAACTTTGTGTAGCATCTACAGCCATGTCATCTTTATTCTTAATAACTACTAGAAAATTATTCCAGAAGAGAGAACATGACTACTCCTCTGCTGTGTTTAAATGGGGATTACTTGGAATTGTGTAAGAGAAACTGAAACTGCCTAGGGTCTCCAAACTTTCAGTGTCCCTTTTTGCTTGTCCTTCTATTTATCTAAGACCTACTGAGGCATTCAGTCTATCACATTATGGTTTATTACCCTCCCTTGCTTCCTTTTCATTAAAATAACTTGGGTTTAAAAATTACCATTGCTGTCTGTCTTTGATTAGGTAGTACTGAAGAAGATGTACTTTTCTTGTCTGTAACATCTAAATTCCTTGGCTTTTTGGGCTTGGGTTTAGCTTAGTTGGTAGAATGCTGTATTGCGCTCTCTGAAGCCCCGGGTTCTATTCCTAGTATCACAAAAATGGGAGAAGGACCTAGCAGCCCACTCCTGGAATAATCAACCATTGAAAACCCTATGTGCGGAGGGGCTTGGGGAGGGGTGTCAGGAGAGGACAAGGGAGAAGTGATCATGAGCAGTGTACAGTGAAATGCGTGTATGGAAGTGTCATGAGACTCGTTAAGTTATACATTGAAAATTTCCAGTAAAAATGCAAAAGGAAAAAAAAGAAAAGATAAGAAAAAGAAAAAAGGCAAACCCTATGAATAGTAGAGACGCACTGACAGTGTCAGGCATGGCACAGTGTTGGGGAATGTTTTGTTCTATTGTACATAGACTTGCTATGAGTCGGACTCGACTTGATGGTACCCAACAACCAACAACAGTGAGTTTAGGAGATTGCTTACCAGAAAGAACACGCAAAAGGTTGCTAGATTGTTCTGTGCCATTAAATGAAAATGGATTCGCATTTAGAGAGTTAGGGTCTTTACTTACAATGTTGACATACCTAGGCTAATGACTGGGCTTTTTTATGATAGGTAACCAATCCATGTCTCTGAAGGCCTCCTGCTGCAAAGGGCAGAGAGCCTAACTGTGGTATTCCTAGAACTCTAGAATCCTTATGTGGATGATTGTCCTTATGACTTAGGTGAATGGACTGCAGTGGGCTTTCACCATTCCTGCTCCGACTTTTGTTCATCTAAGATACCTTATGTTGCTTGGTTCATCACCAGTGTTTTGGGAACGAGTAATTTGCACATCACTAGTTCTAATGTACCCATTTTGATGTCTATTATAAATACATCTCAACTGTGCATTTCAAATACTGCTAAGATATGTAAGATTTATAATTATTAAAAACATTGAAACCCTGAGGTTTCATACATTTCACCCTTGTTTCATTAAAATATGAAGTATATTTTATACTATATGCGAAGGGAAAAAAGTCAATTTGCAATGTCTACCTTATTTACTACCTGCAGCTGTACCACTGTGGCATCTGATCCCTTCAGATCTCGGAAGCTAGGGTCACTATGAGTCAGAGACTGACTCGACGGCACCTAACAACAACACATTAATTACCTGCCAGTCCAATCTAGAGCATCAAAATTTGAATAAAAGATATCTTGAATTGGTTTGTAACTATTATAGTCATATTTTGCTTAATGACAAGAATGGGTTCTGAGAAATGCATTGTTAGGCCATTTTGTCACTGTATGAATATCATAGTGTATGCTTACATAAACTAAATGGCTGTGGTGCCACTAGGTACCATGATTTTATGGGACCACTGTCCTATAATGACGTGTACTATCTGTCATTGACTAAAACATCACTTTGCAGTGCCTGGCTGGAGTTGGTACAAGTTCCAGCCTGTTTCTCCCTGTTTGTGGTGTTGACCAGAACCAGGCCTGCCCCTCACAGCCTAAGGGCAGAGTATCAGAGGATTGTTTGTGACCTGTTGCTGCAATATAACCTTATCTCTAGAGAAGTAGAAGTACTGGCTTTTCTCTTTTGCTTGGACTCTGAGGACTAAGTCATTTGGGGAAAAGCATTAAAGAAAAAGTGTTGTTTCAGTTGTTTAGCACCTTAGAAACTAAGGATCAAGTATTTTCCGGGTGACAAAGTTCAAGGCACAAAACAGTGAACAAATTGTAATGAAGACTCATTTTTAATTAGCGACAGGAATAGAAACCTAGGTTTCCTAATGATGAGTCTAGTTCTGAGAAAGTTTAGGCTATATTGATTTAGTAGGATGAAGATCATGTATTAGAACATCTCTAATTCCTATGTTGGGCTGGGATTTAGCTCAGTTAGTAGAGCTCTGCACTGTAGTCTCTGAGGTCCCGAGTTCGATTCCCAGCACCACAAAAATGGGAGAAGGGCCTGGCAATCCACTCTCAAGGCAATCCCGAAACAGTCAGCCATTGAAAACCCTACGAGGGTCACTATGAGTTGGATACCGACTCTGGACTCCACAGCACCTAACAACAACAATTCCTATGTTATGTTGATCATTGAAAAATGTAACTGATTTTGCTACTTCCTACCTTATGTTGTTTTGTTGTGGTGGTGGTAGTTAGGTGCTTCTCTGCTATTCATAGGATTATCAATGGCTGATTGTTTTTTTTTTTTTTTTTTTGGAAGTGGGTTGCTGGGTCCTTCTCCAAAACCTATAGCATCTGGTGTTCCCTAACAGTCTCCCATCCAATTACTAACGAGGACCAACCCTGCTCAGCTTCGAGATCTGAAGGGATCAGACGTCACAGTAGTACGGCTACAGGTTGTGTCATTTTAGTGCCTTTTAATTTAGGATAAAAATCCAGGTCATTATTATAGTCAATAAAACTACAGGAGTTTGCTTTGCCTGTTTCTGGCCCCTTCGCTCACATAGTGTCCTTTGGATTCCAGGCAGGTTGTCTCCTTTCTTGGATTTCATGTTTTGCATCCTGCCACCAGACTTTTGCATATTCAGCCCGACATAGTTAGCTGTTTTTATTCAAATCTTGGCTAATCTATCTAGGGTAGGTCACTTTGTGGTATGCTTAGGTAGAGAACCATCCACCTTCCTTCCATATTAGTCTTTTTTTTTATTATTATCTGATTAATGTCTCTGTCTGTCCTTCCTACTCCTCATATACCAGAATGTAACATCTATTAGTTGGGAGAAGGACCTGGCAACCCCCTCCCCAAAATCAATCTGCCATTGAAAACCCTATGAACAGCAGAGAAGCACTGACAATAGTGTTTCCCCTGTTGTACAGAGGGTCGCTATGAGTCGGATACCGACTCGACGGCACTTAACAACAACAACAACAATCTATTTATCTGTTTGTCCTCGATCTGACTAGATGACAGTTAAGTCAGGTGTTGCCAGGGGGAGAAAAACCCATGTCTTTCAGGATCCTTCTGCTGTGTCACAGAAAGTCCGTCCACATTGCCTGTGGAATAGCACTGCTAATTGATTGAGTCATCATGGGCCAAACAAGTCAAAACAATTCAGAGACAGGGACAGTAGTGGTATGAAGTTTCCAGGGGATTCTGCAAAACCTAAAAATACTTAAATTTATTAGTAGATATTTCGCATGAAAGTGTGTTGAAAGTTATACTGTATTCAAAAGCCAACTATTTGGTGATTTTAGGAGTCTAAATTCAATGCGCCTGCAGCTGTAGCCCTGTGGCATCCGATCCCATCAGATCTCGGAAGCTAAGCAGGGTCGAACCTGGTTAGTACCTGGATGGGAGACCACCTGGGAACACCAGAAGCTGTCGGCTTGGGAGAAGGACCTGGCAACCCCCTCCCAAAAATCAATCTCCCATTGAAAACCCTATGAACAGCAGAGAAGCACTGACAATAGTGTTTCCCCTGTTGTACAGAGGGTCACTATGAGTCGGATACCGACTCGACAACACCTAACAACAACAACAACAACAAATTCAATGCAGTACTAAAAAGCCAGTGCCAGGATGTCATTTTACTTCTCTTTGTCCTCACAGTAATCTATCCCACAGGCCATTTTCCAAGTTCAGAGAAAATCAGGATTCAGAATATTTCAAACCATTTATTCTCCTCTAGTGTATTAGAAGTCTAGGATTATAACCCTGTGTTCCAGCTGCCATAAACCTGCAAGCTTAAATCAATGCCAGTTACACTGATAAACAACCAATATGATTGAAGGGATTATATACTTTGATTTGCCAAGATCCTGTGTGGTGTAGTCAGGAAAGGGACATTTGCAATCTATTTTGGTTTAGCTCAAGAGTCTAGTTTGGTTTAGCTCAAGAATCTAATGGAAGTAAATTAAGTCTTTTTTATGTCAGTTTTTGCTTCCATAAAATATGAATAGGAATCCTTTCTTCTCAGGAGTGGCCACAATGATTAATACAGCATTGGTGAAATGCTTTAATCTTTGTCATCAGTTTACATCTGGTAAGCACTTTTGTATGGCTGTGTTAGCCTTGAAGGGTTTATAGTCCCCTTGACTAGTTATAGGGAGAGGCACAATATACCTATAAAAAAGATAAGCCAGAATACAAAGGAATGTATGATAAATGCCAAACAAGTGGTACAGGAGTGGGGTAAAGACGTGGGGCAGGTCTTTCTGTGGTGAGGAAGGCTGCTAGAGAGACTCAGGACCCTTACTATACAGCAAAGGGGAAGACAGAATAGCACTGAATGAAAGGAGTTCAGTGCATCCAAGGACCATGGCTGAGAAAGATGCATATGGTCCGGAGGGTATAAGCAGGAAGCCCTGGACACCTGCAAAGTGGGACTCTTCTTATGTATCAGTGTTTCTTGACAGCGCCATTTAGAAGCTGTATTTATCAGTTCTCTCTGAATTTCCTTATGCCTTGAATTTAATTAAGAAGGTATGATTTCACAGTTGTGTGATCTTTTGAGATTCTTGGTTCCCTTGGTAGCTTTTTTTTTTTTTTTAATTTAGAAAGTTTTCTTTTCTTGATTCTTATGGAAAATTTGAAATGTGTGGAAAATTATAAATTTGAAAAAATGTTATTTAAGATAGGATGTACATAGATTTGTGTCTTGTCTTCCTTCGTGTAATATTATCTTATGAGCATATCATATTATTAAAAAACACATGAACATATTTATATTCCACCTTGTGAAATATAATTTTTAACTATTTTTCTGTGGCTAAGCATTTAGATTGGTTCTAATTTTGCTCTAGTATAAATATAACACTATTATGAACATCCTATACACACACTTTTATCTGGATCTGCTCATTAGTTCCTTAGGATCAATTCCCAGAATTACTAGTTTAAATCATGTGAACATATTATGCCTATTGACGTATATTAAGAAACATTTTCTAGAAAAGTTTTACCTATTTATTCCCATGGTCCCATTTTAATCTCACTTTGTATTAAATATTATCAGCTCTTTAAAACCTTTGCTAATTTTGTAGACAAAAGATATCACTTTGCTTTAATTGGCATTTCTTTTACCGCTCTCAAGGCTGAATATTCTTTAATTTTTATTATCCACTGATGCTTATCTGTGAAATATCTAATAACGTCCATTGTGTTTGGCCCATGTTTCATAGGCATATTAAATTCTTATTAATTCTAGCTTTTCATATAGTAGAATTACTATTACTATTTTTACTAAAGATATTTTCCCCAGTTTATTTATCTTTCTTTTTTTTTATATACTTAAGATTTAAATTTCTGTGTAGTCAAATCTGTAACTTTCCCTTGTGATTTGTCTTATTGCTTTTATTCTGTAAAAGACCTTGTACATTCAAAAATAATTTTCTTCTTTATTATTCCACTTTAAATATTTACATTACAAATGCATTTAGAATTTATTTTGGACAAATAAGAATTTAATTTGTTTTTGTCTCACACAGTTAAATTTTCCACCACTGTTAGCTAATTGATTTCCCCAGATTTGGCAATCAGGGCTTTTTAATTGTCAGTGCTGTTACTTGGTGGGTGGGACAGGCTTTCATGGACAAGAAGAAGTTGGAAAAGTAGAAAAAATCTTTGTGTGAGTCAGTGTTTCATCACTGCAACAAATAAATTCCTGAGAAAAACAATTTGAAAGGAGGATTTCTTTTGCCCCCATCATTACAGAGGTTTTATTCCATGGTCATCTAGCTCCAGTTGTTTCTGGGCTGTGGTAAGGAGAACATCGTAGTAGAAGTGTGTGGCCAAGCAAAAGTTGCTTACCTACTGGAAGCCAGGAAACAGAGAAAGAAAGGAAGAGGCCAGAGACAAGGTGTATCTTTCTAGAACATGTCCCCAAGGCCCTAATTTCTCTAATTAGGCCCTGCTTCCTACTTCCCCCCACCTTCCAATAATGTCATTATAGTATGAATACATCAAGGGACCAATCCATTGATTAGACCAGAGCCTTCTTGATCAATCAAGTAACTTCTCAATGGCTAAATCCACCAGCTGAGGACCAAGCTTGAGCACATGACGTTTTTTATGGGAAGTACTTCATATTTAAACCACAACAGTTTTCCGCTGTTAAACCCTAACTAGTTTCTATTTTCAATGGGAACATTTAAATTTCTAATATTATCAATCAGTTTGATTTTATGAAATCAGTATTAACTGTTTTATTCTTTAGCTGTTCTCATTGATCAAGAAAGCATTTTAACTGTTTCTTTATTGATGCTTTTTAACTACTATTCTCCAGTATAAACCTATAAAGCCTATTTTTCACACTTAGTAATATGTCATTTTTATTGTTTGCATTCATTCATACTATTCCTTCTCTGAAATGCAATCTGCCAGTCTCCCAGCAGTACTTCAATATCTAGACCAAATCCTAATTTTTCTAGCTAGTTTTCATATTTCTATTCTGTGACTACTACTAACCCCAGTAGACTATGCAGAACAATTTTAGCACTTAAATTAATTTTGTCCTATGTGTAAATCTTATTTTGCCAGATACTGTAAGCTTCTTGCATGAACTATTTCTTCTCTTCTTCAGTACCTAGCACTAAGAATTTTTTTTAAAAAAAGAAAACTTCATTTAAATATATGGATGAGTTAGTTTTAAACTTAGCTAAAATATTAGAATACATGGGAACCATTGTTATGTATGTATAAACCTTATTGCCCTCATCTCCTGGAACTAGTGTAAGAGACACTGTAAAACAGGTGAAATAAATTATTATCCCCATTTTACACAAAAGGAATTGCAATGCAGTAAGATAAAACGATATGCCTTCATTAAAGACATCATGCCTGCAGCTGTATCCCTGTGGCATCCGATCCCATCAGATCTCGGAAGCTAAGCAGGGTCGAGCCTGGTTAGTACCTGGATGGGAGACCGCCTGGGAACACCAGAAGCTGTAGGCTTGGGAGAAGGACCTGGAAACCTACTCCCAAAAATCAATCTGCCATTGAAAACCCTATGAACAGCAGAGAAGCACTGACAATAGTAGGGCTGGGATTTAGCTCAGTTGGTAGAGCGCTGTGCTGCAGTCTCTGAGGTCCCGAGTTCAATTCCCAGCACCACAAAAATAGGAGAAGGACCTGGCAATCCACTCCCAAGGCAATCCCGAAACAGTCAGCCATTGAAAACCCTATGAGGGTCACTATGAGTCGGATATCGACTTGATGGCACCTAACAACAAAGACATCATTCAAAAGTCAGACCTCCCAAATTCAGTCTTGCCTTTATTCTTCCCTTTCCAAAGCTACTTTGTTCTCAATTTTTGCCAGGGTCAGGGAACTAGGAGGTCAAACCCAGGACCTTGCACATACTTTGCAATACTCTATCTCTGAGCTGCACATTCATCCCCTTTTTTATTTTCTATCTTGAGATTGTTGTTGTTGTTGTTAGGTGCCATGGAGTCGGTATCAGACTCATAGCGACCTTCATAGGGTTGTCAATGGCTGTTTCGGGATTGTCTTGGGAGTGGGTTGCCAGGTCCTTCTCCCATTTTTGCGGTGCTGGGAATTGAACTTGGGACCTCAGAGACTGCAGCACAGTGCTCTACCAACTGAGCTAAATCCCAGCCCTGTTATTAGGTGCTGTCGAGTCAGTATCCGACTCATAGCGACCCTCATAGGGTTTTCAATGGCTGACTGTTTCGGGATTGCTTTGGGAGTAGATTGCCAGGTCCTTCTCCAGGACCATTTTTGTGGTACTGGGAATTGAACTCAGGACCTCACAGACTGCAGAGTGGCACTCTACCAACTGAGCTAAATCCCAGCCCCATCTTAAGATAGGGTTTCAATAAGTTATATAGGCTTCCTCTCGCTTCGATCTTGCAATCCTCCTGCCTCAGCCTCATGAGTTGCTGGAATACGGGTGTGCACCACTGCACCTGGAAAATTTTCCTTTAAATTTAGTTCATATTTCTCAAAGTATGTTTAACAGAATCATAGTTCCATAGCATGCTAATAAGCATAGTTCCATAGCATGCAGTGAAAGAATTCCATCTATAGCAAATAAATTTGAGAAATGCTGAGTTAAATATGTTGCTGAATATAGTTAATCAAACTTCTGCATGTCGAACTCTCTTCTTTTTCATAGAAAATCTGTGAACATGTTTTGGGAAATGGTGCTGTTCTATACCTTTCCCTATGTATTCACTCCTTTATTTTCCACTTCTTCTATTCTTTCTTTGGTTTTCTACCTAGGGTATATTTTATAGTAAAGTGATCCTGCCTTTTTAAATGCTTTGAAATGGAGATATCTGTCAGAAAGAATCCCTTGTCTTAATATAATTACATCCAGTACCACAAAAAAAAAAAAAAAAAAAAAAGCCAGAGCTTCTTCCAGGGCTGGGATTTAGCTCAGTGGGTAGAGAGCTGCGCTGCAGTCTCTGAGGCCCCGAGTTCAATTCCCAGCACCGCAAAAATGGAAGAAGGACCTGGCAATCCACTCCCAAGGCAATCCCAAAGCACTCAGCCATTGAAAACCCTATGAGGGTCGCTATGAGTCAGATACCGACTCGATGCCACCTAACAACAACACAACAACAAGAGCTTCTTCCAGAGTGTAAGTCTTAAGGAAAGTTAGTAAGTGGCATGTGGTATCTATTTCTCTGAACACAGGCAGATTTTCTGAAAGAAATATTTTGAGTTAATGTGTTGTAATTTACCAATTTGAATCTTTGTTGATAATTTAGATTGTAGCTAATTTTTGCTTTTGCAGGTGACTCATAAAGCACATTTTCGTGTGGTGTTAACTATAAATGAATGAAAATGGGAGGAACATTTGTGATTGTCACCTTGTGGTCTTATGGGATGCTCTAATGGCCTTTACTGGGGAACTTATTGCCTGGCTTCCTTTGATAATGCCTGGCTTCTTCCAGATATGGAAAGTGATGTCTTAATTATTTTTATAACCATAAATTATTTGACCAAAGTTGTCCCATTGTCACAAAATTTAAAGATTTAAAGCAAACCTAATCCTGTTTCAGCCAACTTGAATCTTTCTATACTCTAATCTCTATCTGCTTCCCATTGCTTCCTAATGCTTCCTCAAATTTCCTGACTGCTATCTACCTTTACAGCCTCTTTTCCACCTTTTTCCATCTCATCCTATTCTTCTGTCATACCTTCTCCCCAACTGCCTTGATCTTTCATATCCTCTAACCTTTGCAAACACTTTTCCTTCACAATTACTCTTCCTGCCCTAGTAAGCATCACTAGGGAACCACGTTCATGTGTAAGGCTACACGAAGCCATTGCCTTCTTAGGCTTTTTACCTTAGCAGGGTTGTTCTGCAAGTTGAGTAAAATTATAAGCTTCCTCAGGAAAGGTTTGTTTGTTTGTTTGTTTGTTTGTTTTTTAAAAAGACATGCAGATTTGAGTCATTTATAATTTTATTGCAGTGACTCAAAGAATATGGTATCTGAGATTTGCTTTATAGCATCTTTGTGGCTAATTTTTGTAAATATCCCATGCTTCTTGAATATACTAGAGAATGAGTATTTTCTAGCAAATGAATCCAAGGTTAATATATCCAGTGGATCCAATGTAATAACTGTGCTATTCAAGTCTTCTACATCTTGTTGTTGTTGTTGTTGTTGTTGTTGTTGTTGTTGTTAGGTGCCGTCGAGTTGAGTCCAACTCATAGCGTATTCAAGAAGCATGGGATATTTACAAAAATTAGCCACAAAGATGCTATAAAGCACCTTATTCTTTGAATCACTGTAATAAAATCTCTATTTTGGTGTGTCAGTTTATTCTTATAGTAATGTCAGGTTTTGTTTTGTATAGTTGCATGTTTTGAGGCTATGCTATTGAGTATGCAAAAGCTTAGAAATACTATGTCTTGGTAAATTATTCTTTTATCGGTATATAGTAACCATCTTTATTTCTAATGCTTTTTGTGTTATAGTCCATACTACACGATTTCTTCCTTCCTTCCTTCCTTCCTTCCTTCCTTCCTTTCTTTCTTTCTTTTCTCCCTCTTGTTTATTTTTTGTTCATTGCTTTTGTTTTTTGAGATAGAGTCTCATTGTGTAGCCCAGGTTGGCCCTGAGCTTGAGATCCTCCAGCCTCAGCTTCCTGAGTACTGAGATTACAGGCATGAGCTAGCATGCCTGGCTCTCGTACTTCTTTTTAATGACCATAAAAAAATATCCTATTAAGTATTATTTAAAATCATAAAATAAAGCAGTTTTATGTCTAAAAAGAAAATGAAAGCAATGATACTTCTCAGTATACTTTTTCAAAACACACATATTTTTTCCTTCCTCTTTTCACCTGAGAAAATTTAGATGTACTTCCTTCCCTGATAAAAGGGTACCTGAACCCTACTTAAAATCCATTTATTTCCCTTGTTTCTAATTTTAAGTTGTTTTCTTTTTTCTTTTTATTTGTTCCTGAGAATTCTGTAATATACGTCTTTATGTGCATAGTATTTTTAGTCTAGTAAATTATTCTCTTCAGGTAAATTTCTACTAGTGCAATCATTGTGCCAGGAGAGAATCATATTTTTGTGATTCTCAAGACATAAGGTAATATTTCTTGCTAAATTATTTGTAATATTATAGTGCTATTTGCAATGCAGTAGTACACTGATTTTACTAAAGCCTTGCAGACATACTATTTTTAATTTATTTCCTAATACTTATATGTAAAATAGCAACTCCTCATTGCTTTGGCGTCCATTTTCTTGATTACTAGTGAATATAAGCTAGATGTTTCTACAACATACATTTCTGCTGTCTTTTATATTTCAGTGCATATTGCCAGGCATCATTCTCAAAAATCCTTATTTAGGCTCTTGTTTTCTGAAAAGAGTTGAAACTTAAACAAACTGGAAAAGGAGAGAAATTAAACTAGAAAGTGGCTATGTTTATAAACAAGCAGTCTTGAAACACAAGACCATTGTGGTAATTGGAATGATCTGTATTCCAGAATGCCCTGCCTAATAGATGCCAAGCTCACTGGGAAAAGACAGAGCAATGTGTTTACCCCCAAGGTGGACAGACAAGGCAAATCTGAATTCCTAAGTTCTACAGTTACTCTGTGTCTCAAAACTTATAATAATACCCCAGCCCAACTGAGTGTTTTTATTAAGGATTCTATTTTTCTGCAATGTTACAGGGTGCTTGTTTTTTAAAAAACAAACAAACAGAAAACAAAAAACAGACTTCTGCTAAGTCTAAGAACATTTTCTCTCTTTATAAATATATTTAATAATAAAACAGAAACACATGTTCTTTTCCCAAATACCATGTTAATTCAAAAAAGGCCTTTCATTAGATGATATGTATACAAGGGCTACAGATTACAAAGGCAAAAAATTAAATTGTAAACTATACATGGATGCTTAGGAGAAAATCTTAACAAGAGTCGTAATCAGAGATGCTAACCCTTCTGGCTTGCTCTGTTTGCAATCTAACATTCATAGGGAATACCGTTGAGGAAGAGCCTCAACTGGTTTCATAATCTGTAACCACAAAGGGATGAATCAGATCTTTATCTTGTATAAACTGTACTCATAACTTAGTGCTTTACTCACTTTTCCAAAGTCTAAGTGTTTTGGTCCAATGATTTAAAGCAAGCTGAAGGAGGCTTTTTGTGTTTTGTTTTGTTTTGTTTTGTTTCCCACTGCATTTTCTGAATAGTGGTCTCTCACTTGCTGTTAGCTATTGAAATCACCTAACCCATGTAACTTCATCTGCCTTTGGGTTCTTTCTCCAATTTTACCCAATTACAGTAGAGCCTGGTGACAAAGAGATAGACAGCTGTATTTTGGGGGAGGGGTGTGGGGAGAGATACAGAGCAAAGAGGATGTGCCTCAGAGATACACTGAACGAACACAGACGCTTTTGCTGCCATACATTTCCAGAGCTGATGACTCATGTGTAAAGCCACCAGCCTCTAGAGACAGAGTGAGTATACTGTGAGCCCTCACATGAAAGTGTCTTCGCTCCTCCTCTTAGTGTCTTAGCCATCAGCCTCGCCTTATTGCTTCAGTTACTACAGAATAATGAAGGCATGAGGAGATCCCTGGCCTGGCATGAGATCCTCTGCCCAGTTAGGGTTCTAAGTAGCTTGTGATGACTTACTTGAAGTGTTAGGGATATATTAAGTGATATACACAGCTTATTGTGTAATAATAGCATTTTGCAGGAAAATTACCAATGTAACTCAGCCAGCTGCATGATCTGTCTCCAGCACAGGCCAGTACCAAATATTTCCTGAGAAAGGTACCAGTGCCCTCATACGGACCCAATTATGAAACACTATCTGTATCACAAGAAGAAAGGCTATGTGCTCTCTCCACTTAATAATCAGCTTAGCTTATAGCCCCAGGCCTTCTGTTCCTTTTAGAGATTCTCCATAACTAGGTACAGTGGCACACAAATATGCAATAAAGTTTTTATACTAAAAACTGGTGAAGAAGCTTCTTAAATGCATCTTCCCTTGTGGTCAGCACTGCCAAGGCAAACATATCGTAACTATTAAGTATTTGTCCCTGTGTCTACACAGAAATATTTTCTTCCAACTTTAAGCCTTCCTTTTCCGGTAGAAAGCCTTCTCTAAGAAATTCTGGACAGAAGCCAGGCACTGTGGCACATGCATATAAACCCAGCAACTCAAGAGGCTGAAGCAGGAGGATGGCAAGTTCAAGGCCAGAGGCAGCCTGTGCAGCTTCGGAGACCCTATTTTGAGATAGAAAAATTAAAAAGGGGGCTGGGGGTGCATCTCAGGGATAGAGCACTTCCCTAGCATGTCCAAAGCCCTGGGTTCAACTCCCCAGTACTAAGAAAAAAATAAGTGTGGACACATAGATGGTTCTGTGAGATTTTCCCCCCTTACCCTTATCTATAGTAGTGGATGGCCTGTAGCCATACCACTGTAGCAATTGATCCTGTCAGATCTCAGAAGCTAAACAGGGTCGGGCTTGGTTAGTACTTGGATGTGAGACCACCTGGGAACATTAGGGGCTGTAGGCTTAGGAGAAGGACCTGGCAACCCACTCCCCCCCGCCCAAAAAAAAATCAGCCATTGAAAACCCTACAAATAGCAGAGAAGCACTGACAATAGCGTTCCCCCTGCTGTACCCAGGGTCGCTATGAGTCGGCATCTAACAACAACATTAGTGTATAGGTATTAACTGGCTTGATGTAGCATCTGCCTCTATTTTTAAGAGCTGATTCTGTTTCTCTAATGCAATCATGTTGCTATTGTTAGGTGCTGTTGAGTTGGGTCTGACTCATAGTGGTCCTCATAGTGTTTTCAATGGCTGATTGTTTTCGGGGTTGTTTCAGGAGTGAACTGCCACATTCTTCTCCCATTTTCCGGGTGCTGGGGTTCTAACGCAGGGCCTTAGAGAGTGCAGAGTAGCACTCTACCGGAGCTAAACCCCAGCCCAATGCAGTCGTTGTTGTTGTTGTTAGGTGCCATCAAGTCGTAGTATTCCCTATATCTTATAGGACTCACTGCTTAAGTACGTAGAACACAGCAGGTAATGGAACCCAGCCAACAACAAAAGGACAGAAGTTGTGCATGCTCAAAAGAGTCTCCATCTTCTCTTCCATCTTATTAGTGAATCTCCCAGGTTCCCAGAGGCTTTTATTGACTTGTTACTGTGAGTACTCTATTTCTCTATTCTAGATCTCTGCTCAATCCATCTCCTACTTTTTCCTTTGGATCCCTGGCCTTTACCCTGCTTAAATTCCCCAGATTGACCCTCTTAATCATCTGGCTAATTCACAAGTGTTTTCCCAAAGCAAAAAGAAGACAAATAAAAGAATTTAGTCACAAATATTTATAGTTTTCAGATATACATGTCAATCAAATTTAAAATCTCTTCTGGGTCCAAACACTGAGCTGAGGATATCAACCATTCAAAAGAAGTTAGATCCTTCCCTCAGGTAATTTAAAAGTTAATTATTCTTAGAGGATTGTTCATTCATTCATTCACTCATTCATTCAACAGATATCTTCTGAGCCTCTACCCTTTGTCAGATCCTTGAGGTATATCAATGAACAAAACTGGCCTCATGGGGAGTACAAGTTAGCAAAGCAAAATGAGGAAATAAATACTAAGCAAAATTAATAAATTCTCCTGTTGTAGGTAAGTGATAAGTGATAAGGACAGGGGAAGGAATAAGAAAATAGAACTGGGAAAGAGATTTGAGAGTATGAGGATTGGGAAAACAGGTCATAGTATTAAATGAGGTGGAGTAGACCTCTCTGAGGTGCAATTTGAGCCAAACCTTGAAGGACATGACATAAGTAGTCAGAAGCAGATATCTGAAAGAAGAATAACATTCCAGGTGATGAGATAGCTAGGATTTATCATCTAAACTGTACAGGTATTTTTAAATTTAGAAGTTTGGTGTATATTATTTTATTCTTATTTTTCAAAGGAAGAAACTGGATATACCAGCTGAATATCAGGAGTGGCTTAAAGTAACTTTCAACTGAGGCAGATTTCAGACAGAAGCAACTGTCTTTGTTTTATAAATTAGGAAAAGTAAGGCACAGAAAGAAAAGAAGTAACTTCCTTAGAGTCACAAAACTGAACATTACCCTGTGCACCATGTTTTAGACTAGCACCACAATGGTCTGTTTTGTTCAGCTTGTCTTCCTTGAGCCTCAGAGATTTCTTTTTTGGTAAGGTAAATTGTTGTTAAATTGTCACCAATTTCCCTATGCAGTGTAACAATAAACTTGTTATAAAGCAAGTTACATGAATTTCACTGAAGAGAGGGAAGATAGCCCAGAAACTTTACATGTAAGCCTTTTTTTAGTAGCCAGTACTATATTGTACATGTTTGAATGCACTGGAAATTGGTAGGAATGTTTTCTAGAGGTCCAAGTTCCCATCTGGAGGGTCCATAGAGGGCTGACAGTAGGAACCTGCTTGTGATCATCTCTGCTGCCATCACTGGGCATAAGCAGGAGCCAGCCCTTCTTCCTGTGTTTTCTAATTGCCTTGGCCAGATAGAGCCCACTGTATGGGTTCAAGTGAGAGAGGGCCAAGAGAGATAGGACTTGCAAGTCACAGGGCCAGCACCTAGGAGCCCTTTAGAAAGAGTTGAGCATATTCCCTAAACCAGCATAATCCAGTTTATGTTCTCTCCAAGTCCTAGGAAATGAGAAAGCTAACAGACAAATTCACCTAATTCCCACATATGTGTGTCTAATGGAGCGTTAACATTAAAAGCTTATTAAAACATTTATGTAGCATTTAGAATTTCCAAATCCCTTTATAATTATTTATTGGCTGTTTAATCTCTACATCTTCCCTGAGTAGCAAGTTGGTACTTTCATCCCCATTTTAGAGATTAGATGCAAATAGGATAAGTGACTTACCTGAGGCTATCCTATGAGTCAGGTCCCTAGTAACTCCACAGCCCATGAACCATATTTGACTGTGCCTGCATTAGCACAAATCACTTTATCTAAGCTTTTTTTCATATATACATAGGATACTAATTATATTTGTCCTACCTATATCAAAAAATGATGGTGAAAATAAAAAGAAGCAAACTAAATGTGCTAAAATACTAGTTATAATTAGGTAATGGATTAAGGCAGGACACAACAGCTTCATTGTTTCATATGTAGGGAGTGCTACTTACTTGGGGCCAGAGCAGGAAAAAATTAGCAACAACCTATGGCTGAACCTCTAACAAAACTAAGTCCCTCTTTTCTTCATTTGACTCAGTTTAGAGTAGAGAAAAGAAGGAAAGCAACTAAAGCAAAGATTAAAAGAGTGAGGAATGCTAGGAGGAGAAAAATGAAAGTGATTCAATTGTGAATGTTCAGGACCATTACAGTATTATAAATGCTAATCTTGGCATAAAGATAATTATATGAACTCAAAACAGCTTTTCAGCATGGAGAGAGGGGCTTAAAACTTGAGAGTAGAAGATGCTTTAGTGGCTTGATTTGGCTGTCCAAACAATTGATTTGTGTCTCGGATCTGGAAATGATCATTCAAGATCATGTAGTCTTGCACTCTTTCCCCTCCCTCTCTCCTGTCACTATCTGAACCAATCTTCAGAAAATAAAACCAGTAATTTGGTTGTCACTGTCCACACACTGGCTGGCCACTTGATGATTCTAACTAATGTTTCCTTCAGCCTTCCCTGGCCTTAAGAATTTCAGACCAACCCTTTCAATTTATCACTGCAAAATGCCAGTGCCTCTTGTTGCCTCAATAGCAAGGCCCCTGGTGCAAACAACAACTGGTGCAATCAAGTTGCTAAAACATTCATTCTCTTCATTCTCTCCAGGCTTTTTTTTTCCCCTTTCCTTTCATTTATTATTATTATTATTATTATTATTATTATTATTATTATTATTAATTGGGCATATAGGAGTAGAATTGAAAGATCAAGGAAAAACAAAAACTGAAGCAAGCAGTGAAGAATAGATGCAAAAGAAGAGATCCTCGGATTAAATGAACACCTAGCAATGTGAGGAACAGTGTCAGAGGATGGTGGAGAAATGAATCATTACTAATCAACCTAGGCTGGTTAACTAGAGTGATTAATAACTGTTATGGTTATAATTAGCCTGCAGCTGTGGCCCTGTGGCATCTGATCCCGTCAGATCTCAGAAGCTAAGCAGGGTCGGACCTGGTTAGTACCTGGATGGGAGACCACCTGGGAACACCAGAAGCTGTAGGCTTGGGAGAAGGACCTGGCAACCCCCTCCCAAAAATCAATCTGCCATTGAAAACCCTATGAGCAGCAGAGAAGCACTGACAATAGTGTTTCCCCTGTTGTACAGAGGGTCGCTATGAGTCGGATACCTACTTGACGGCACCTAACAACAACAACAACAACATGGTTATAATTATATACACAAACATATTTATATGTGCTCACATACACATGTACACATTACATTCTGGGACTCTTTTTGGGCATCTGACTTAACTCTAGTTGAATCCTTAAAAGTCAAAGCAGGATAAAAGAATTCATCAATATGCACAAATGCTAAACTGCAAAAAATGACCTTATGCTTAGGATTAAAGTCCTCCAGGTACTAGAACAGAAAGCAGCCTGAAAAATTCACCTTTCTTATAAGTTGAACCATAAGTAGCCATCTGCATCTGTACCACTGTGGTGTCCAATCCCATCAGATCTCAGAAGCTAAGTAGGGTTGAGCCTGGTTATTACTTGGATAGGAGACCACCTGGTAACACCAGGTGCTGTAGGCTTGGGAGTAGGGTTTGGCAACCCACTCCCAAAAAACAATCAGCCATTGAAAACCCTATGAATAGGAGAGAAACACTGACAACAGTGTTTCATCTGCTGTGTGTAGGGTCGCTATGAGTCAGGACACCTAACAACATAAGTAGCCACTTTATATGCCTTACAGGAGAAGGATGTGCCAATCCACATTTGAAGCAATCCTGGAACAATCAGCCATTGAAAACCCTATGAGGGTTGCTATGAGTTGGATCGACTCAGTGGCACCCAACAACAACTTATATGCCTTACTATGCATATTCACAAATAATGCATTTATAAGGTATTGTTTTAGTTGACAAAAGGTAGGTCATTTTTTTCTTCTAAGTACATACTGACTTATAAACTGGCAAAACCTTCTCCCTACCTCTCCCCTAACAGCATACATTTTCTTTTTCCAAAGAATCTAGTGATTTGAAATAAGTTATTTAACCTCTCTGGCCTCGTTCTCTTCATTTGTATGGTGGCCTTATTAATAAACTCCATCTCCTAGGAAAATTGAAATGAGATATTAAATGCTTACCACCATATCTGGCATATAATAACCACACTAGCACTATTAATTACTGAATATTTAATTATGTGCTAGGCACTAAGTTGAGGTGCAAAGAAAATGAATCATAACCAAGGAGGCTTCAAGATGTTCATCTTTTCAATTTCTAGGGTTCCTAACTAAAATTCTCAGATGTTGTCTCTTAGAGCAAACTTCAATCTGCTGAAGCACTCAGGTATCCATAGTCACACTGTGATTGTCTTATATCTTTTTCCCTGATCTCCAGTCTGTGTCTGACCCGTGGAAGGCAATTTCTCTCTCCTACATTGACCAGAGGCCTGCAGCGGTAAGCCCTGTGGCATCCGATCCCGTCAGATCTCGGAAGCTAAGCAGGGTCGGGCCTGGTTAGTGCCTGGATGGGAGACCACCTGGGAACACCAGAAGCTGTCAGCTTGGGAGAAGGACCTGGCAACCCCCTCCCAAAAATCAATCTCCCATTGAAAACCCTATGAACAGCAGAGAAGCACTGACAATAGTGTTTCCCCTGTTGTACAGAGGGTCGCTATGAGTTGGATACCGACTCGACGGCACCTAACAACAACAACAACATTGACCAGAATGTCCCTACTATGGAAGACTATATCTCAGTCACTAGACCAGAAGTTTCTCAGTGGAGGAAAATTTTCATCTCTTTCAGCAGCCACTGGGCAAACAGTGAGTCCTGCATACAATGAGTGCTCAACATGTGCACTCTCCTTTTATACCAGCTCCTTTTCGAAGCTTAGGGACTATAGGTAGTGGAGGTGGTCAGTACCCTCATTCTGCAACACAGAGTTTGGAAATGCTACCTGATTATCTATGCTATACCAGCTCAGAAAATACTGGTTTTTTGGCCCTTCTTTGTGTTTATTCCTTAACCTAAGTTGAGCAAAAGAGAGAGGAAATTACCTAAGAGGGAGGCATTGTGAGGTTTAAGCATCAAAACTGCATAATGTTTTTAATCCCCAACTGCAAACATTGTTATTGTCCAGGGCAAGTCCACTGTGGGAAAATAAGGCATAAGATGGGATGGAAGCATACAGTGTAATCCACAAAGCTAGGCCTTCACGAGAAGAGAGAAATACCTTGGTTTAGGCCACCTCCTTCTCTCACCTCCATCGCTTTTTTGGTGATTTCCCTGCTGCCACCCTTCCTGCCTGCTGAAACATGCTCCCACATTGCTAACAGATGAAAGTCATCTCTCCTCACAAAGATTCTATACCTGTAACTCTTTTATGACATGTATTGTTTTCTACCTTGTATATAGAACCATGTGCACATATCCTGTCTTTGCTAGCTTAGAAGGATACCAAGCCACTGTGCTGCAATCTTTCACCCTTTGGATTACCAGGGCTCATTCTATACTACCCTATAGAAATCAGCTGCCTATATTCAAATCCTATAGCTTCTGGTGTTCCCAGGCGGTCTCCCATCCAGGTACTAACCAGGCCCGACCCTGCTTAGCTTCCGAGATCTGACGGGATCGGATGCCACAGGGCTATAGCTGCAGGCCCCACAGGGGAGAAGGACCTGGCAACCCCCTCCCCAAAAAAATCAATCTGCCATTGAAAACCCTATCTATGAACAGCAGAGAAGCACTGATAATGGTGTTTCTCCTATTGTACAGAGGGTCACTATGAGTCGGATACCGACTCGACGGCACCTAACAACAACAACAACAATATTCAAATCCTGGCTTTGCCCCATAATGGTTATCTGATCTTGGGTAAGGTAAGCTTTCAGTGCTTCAGTTCTCATTTGTAAAAAGAAAATATTAGAATCTCATAAAGCTACTGTGAGAATTAAAGAAGGAACTGAATGAACAAGGTGAATTGTATAGTACTTGGTAAATGTTAGCCACTACTATTGCTGCTGATACTGATACTACTATTAGTTAGATGACAGTGTCCCTCCTCATGGCTCCTGAAGTTCTATGGTTGCTTCTAAGTTGACAATTTTCCCATTGAGAAGAGACTCCCTTTTTGATCACAGGGATGAGTAACTGTTATAGTATTAATTCATTAAAAGTGAGATCTATCCTTACTTAGCTTTGTATTTCTTACAGTACTATGAAAATAGATGCTAATTAAAATTCATTTTTCCCATTTAAAAACTAATACCTGCTCATTAAGTATATTTAGAAAATATAAGAGTTATAATTTGAAAGGGAAAAATTATCCATTGTCACGTCACCCAAAGATAATTACAATAATATTTTGATGCACCTTCTTTCATCACTTAACATATATTTTTACATAGTTGAATTCATATTCTGTATTCAGTTTTACATGCTGATTCTTATGTGCTGTTTTAAGAATATTTTCTCCTATACTTTTACAAACTTTATTAGAATTATCATAGCTGGCTGGGCACAGTGGCACACGCCTGTAATCCCAGCGGCTTGGGAGGCAGAGGCAGGAGAATCACAAGTTTGAGACCAGAGGCAGTCTGTGTAACTTAGTGAGACCCTGTGTCAAAAAAAAAAAAAAAAAAACAAACACAGTGTACTGGGGGGTGCAGCTCAGTGGTCCAGTACTTGCAAAGCATACAAGCGGGAGGCCCTGGGTTCAACCCCCAGTACCAGAAAAAAAAAAAAATGACATTATCATTCCCCTATTGCTGGATGTTGTAAATTTTTTGTTATTATAAGTAAACCCATTGTGAGTCAGAAGGATCACAGGTTCAAGGACTGAGGCAGTCAATACAACTTAGTGAGACTCTGTCTCCAAACAAAAAAGGGACTAGGGGTATAGCTCAGTGGTAAAGTATTTGCCTAGCATGCAGGAAGCCCTGGATTCAATCCTCCAGTACTAAAAACAAACAAACAAACAAACACTATATCAAAGAACATCAAAGTTCTGAGTTGTGCCAAAGCTCAGGCAGGAGGGTGATAGCAAGTTCAAGGCCAGCCTCAGCTATGTGGTGAATTCCAGCCCAGCTGGAGCTACATAGTAAGACCCTGTTTCAAAACACGAAAAAAGGAAGAAGTGTGTGTGTGTGTGTGTGTGTGTGTGTGTGTGTGAATTGTCTATTTTATAATTTTAGTTTCAGCATCCATTTTCTTCCCTTTTTTGAAAATTGAGACATTTGATCAACACTAAGTTTACCAAGTTTCCATAATCCTTATTTTCCAATAGTCGTTAGATTCTATGTTCTAACAGTTATGACTAAGGGTGAAAAGGTATCTCTGCAGGGGAATGGCCTGGCACATGATGTCAGAGTGTGAGCAGGGTAAGGAGGATGTCTGTGGGTGGAAGGTGCCTTTACTGAGGCATAACTTGCATACCTCAAAATTCTCTTTTTGTAGTATTCAGTTCTGACAAGTATGCACATTCATGTAACCACCATTATAAACCTACTTACACAGCAGTTGCATCACCCTAAAACAGTTCCATCACCACTGCCGTTTGTAGTCAAACCCTTCCTCCACTGCTAGCCTCTAAAATCAAATCTGTTTTCTGTCCATGATGCCTGAGTTGCTAGGATTATAGGCATGCGACACAGTGCCCAGCTTGACAAGGTAATTTTATTCCTTTTTTTTTTTTTTTTTTGGTGGTAATTGGGGGTTGAACCCAGGGCTTCACACATACTTTGCCAGTGCTCTGCCACTGTGCTACAACCCAGCCCATTTTTTATTTACTTATTTTTTCTTTTTTATTTTGAGTCAGGGTCTAAGTTTTGCGGGCTGCCTCTGGCCTTGAACTTGCAATCCTGCTTCTGCCTCCTCAATTACTGGGATTACAAACATGTGCCACAGCACCTGGCATAATTTTATTCTTGATAGTTTGTACTGAATCATCTGATATGCCAAAAAAAAAAAAAAAACACTTTATAGTCCCAAGTGACTACAATGGATTTATTTATAACAACAACAACAACAAAACAAAACAAAACAAAAAAACCCTGCAACATCCAGCAATAGGGGATTGCTTATGTCATTTATGCCTGCAGCTGTATCTCTGTGGCATCTGATCCCATCAGATCTCAGAAGCTAAGCAGGGTCAGGCCTGGTAAGTATTTGAATGGGAGACCTCCTGGAAACACCAGATACTGTAGGCTTGGGGGAAGGACCCAGCAACCCACTCCCAAAAATCAATCTGCCATTGAAAACCTGATGAATAGCAGAGAAACACTGACAACAGTGTTTTGCCTATTGTACATAGGATCACTATGAATCAGATACCGACTCGATGGCATCTAACAACAACAGTGTCATTTATGGTGCAACTGTGACAGTTTTAATAAATTTCATAAAAGGACAGGAGAAAACATTCTTAAAATAGCCAGCATACAAAAATCAACATGTAAAATTTAATATATAGTATGAGCCCAACTATGCAAAATGCATATTAAGCGATAAAAGGAAATGCATCTTCTTAGGTGCTTACCCAACTCTTTTTTCCATTTTTAAAATTGGATTGTTTTATTGTTACTGACTTTGAAAGTTCTTTTTATATCCTGGATACAAATCATTTGCCATCTATGTAATTTGAAAATATTTCCTCCCAGTCTGTGGCTGTCTTTCTATCCTCTTCTAAAGAGCAGAGGTTCTTAATTTGGAGAAAGTCTTAATTTATCTATTTTTATGTTATGAGTTGTGCACTTTGATATATATATATATATATATATATATATGTATATATATATACACATATATATACATATATATAAACACACACACACACACACACACACACATATATATATATATATATATACACACACATACATATATATGAGAATCTTTGTCCAAACCAAGTTTAAAGGTTTTCTTCTATATTTTCTTCTAGAAGTTTCATAGCTGTATGTTTTACAGCTAGGCATATGATCCACTTTGAGTTAATTTCTGTATATGATACAATGTATAAATTAGAGTTGTTTTTTGTTTGTTTTCTTTTGTTTTATGGCATACAGCTATAGTGATTGAGTGGTGACCCCAAAAAAGTTATGTCCAGAAGCTGAGGACGCAGCACAATGGTAATGCATTGACCTACCATGCACAAAGTCCTGAGTTTGATTACCAGAACACACACAAAAAGCATTTTCCTAATTTCCAAAAGCTATAAATATTCCTTTATAAAGTATATGATTAAATTAAGGATATTAAGAGTAGTTTTCCTGTATTATCTAGGTGGACCCTAATTGCAATCATAGGTATTCTCATAAGAGAGAGGGGGGGATTTTTGAGACACACTGAAGAAAAGGAAGCAATGTGACCATAGCAGTAGAGGTTGGAGAGATGTGCCCACAAGTGAATGAATACCTGGAGCCAACCGAAACTGGTAGAGAGAAGGTAGAACTTCTCCCAAAGAGGCTTCAGGGAGAATGCATCTTGCCAACACCTTGATTTTGGACTTCTGGTCTTCAGAATGGCAGATGAATAAATCTCTATTGTTTTAAGCCACCCAATATATAGTATTTTGTTACAGTAGTCACAAGAAACTGTACAATGGCTATCCAGTACTTCGAAAATCAGTTGTTAAGAAAGTCTTTGCACTTTTGTCAAAACCAATGACCACACATGTGTTGCTTCTATTTCTGGACTCTATACTGTGGTACATTGACCTGTTTGCCTACTAGTACTATTTATCATAATTACTGTGCCCTTGCAATAACTTTTGAAAATGAATAATGTGAATCCTCCAACTTTGTTTTTGTTTTCAAAACTGTGGCAGTTTTTTCTGTATAAATTTTAGAATCAGCTTGTCTATTTCTAAAAAATAAATCCTACTGACTTTAATTGGAATTGTGTTGAATGTATAGATCAATTTGGGAAAGTTGATATCTTAATTATCTTGAGTTTCCAATCCATGAACATAGTATATCTCTCCATTTATTAGATCTTCTTTTATTTCTTTCATCATTTTGTAGTTTTAGCATACAGATCTGGCATCTAAGTATTTCATGTTTTTGTTTCTTGTTAGGTGCCATCAAGTTGTATCCAACTCATAGCAAACCTCATAGAGTTTTCAATGGCTGATTGTTTTGGAATTGCCTTGAGAGTAAATTGTCATGTCCTTTTCCCATTTTTGTGGTGCTGGGACTTGAACCCTGGACCTCAGAGACTGTAGAACAGTGCTCTACCAACTGAGCTAAATCCCAGCCGCAACACTATTTTCAGTGCTTCTCTGCTATTCATAGGGTTTTCAGTGGGAGATTGATTTTTGGGAGTGAGAGATTTTTGCCAGGTCCTTCTCCCAAGCCTACAGTATCTGGTGTTCCCAGGTGGTCTCATCGAAGTACTAACCAGGCCTGACCCTGCTTAATTTCTGAGATCTGACAGGATCAGATACCACAGTGGCATGGCTGCGTGTTTTTAGTGCTATTTTAAATGATACATTTTATTTAAAATTAAATTTCTAATAGTTTATTGTTGGTATATAGCATTAGTATGGATTTGATGGGTTTTTCTGTGTATATGATTTTATCATAAGTGGTAGTGCTATTTCTTCCTTTCCAATCTGTAAGCTTTTACTTCTTTTCCTTGCCTTATTGTATTACCTCTACTACAATGTTGAAGAGAACTAGTAAAAACAGACATCCTTCTTTTAGGTCTTCCCTTTGGGTTTCATCTCAGAATGACTCTCCCCGATGAGTTTACTGCTGACCTCTGTTAGTCATTGCTTGCTAGCTTGGTGATGAGAGGTAAAGATACTCAGCGTTTTTATTATCAGTGATCTTTTCACTCAATCAGCAGTAAGAAGTAGCTAATGATCTGGACCCAATTTCTTCTCTCTCTCTCTCATGGAGGCAGATTTTGCATTTAATTTTGTTTTTATTTTCTTTTCCTTTCCCCACTCCACCCCCAGCTGCACTGAGTTGTCTCCTGTGTGTTGAAGGCAATAGAGTCTCCTGCCCTTTCCTTCCCCAGCAGCTTACAGCTTTTGTTTTATGGTGGAGAAAGGGTAGAAACACCCAGGGTGGAGCTTTATTCCTTCCTGTAGAGGCTACTATACATCTGCCTGGATCCTCCACCAAGGAGAGCCCTTCTTTGATCTCTGGCCCTGCTCCTAATCTCTTATGAACAGTGATGTCTGTGAGGAAGAGACTCTCAAAGGGTGCACATTCCATGTATATTGGCCTCCAAGATTCTTTCCTTCCTCCCTTTCTTTCTTTCTTTCTTTCTTTCTTTCTTTCTTTCTTTCTTTCTTTCCTTCTTCCTTCCTTCCTTCTTTCCTTCTGTCCTTCCTTCCTTCTTTCCTTCTGTCCTTCCTTCCTTCTTTCCTTCTGTCCTTCCTTCCTTTCTTCCTTTCCTCCCTCCCTTCTTTCTTTCCTTTTTTTTGGATACTTGGGGGTTGAACACAGTGCTCTACCACTGACCTGAACTTCCAGCCCATTTTTTTACTTCTTATTTTGAGTCAAAGTTTTGCTATATTGCACAGGCTACCTCTGGCCTCGAACTTGCAATCTTCCTACCTCAACTTCCCAACAAGCATGCACCATGTTGCCTGGCTGACCCCCAAGGTTCTATACTCACACTAGCCCACACTCATCCTTTAGCAATTTCTTATCAACTTTCCTGGCACCCAGGTTCATTCCCCGGTAAGCAAGTGTCCATATTCCATGTCTTTTTAAAGGTGCCTGTTTCTTTAGATTTCAGACTAGTTTGTTCTGCAGTCAACTCCCTGTGAGGTTTTTACTCTACTTTTATTTTCTTAGGCATTTTAGGGGGTGGCTAGTGGTTTCTCTGTTGGCAGTTATATTTAAGTAATAAGCATGGTATAAGTAAGGTAAAGGAGTGAGACAGATTGGGGAGATAAAGTGAAGCTGAAGATGCATCTGCTTTGGCCTTTTGGATTACTGGGTAGTGATAAGTTACTAATTCATAGGGATGTGTTAGAACTTATGCCTAGCCCAGGGCAGTTCCAGAATGAAACATGAATTCTTCTCCCTTGCATACTACCTCAGAGGAGAGATACAAAACAGTCAGACTCCCTAATTTGAATGTCCATCTCTTCTTCCTGTGTTTAGGCTTCACAGAGAGGTATTACTGAGTAGGCAAGTGAAAGAAGATGAGATTATTTGGCCTTTCCTCCCTATTCAACAAGATGGCTTCATGAATAGTTCTTGTTCCCCATTTCCAGTGTAAGCCAGATTCATGATTAATGAGAGAGGGCATTCACTTGCTCTCTTAAAAGATGGATCATTGTGAAAAGGCCCAACCCTGTTTGCTGCATTTCCTCCCTAAAAGCAGTCTTGACAGAAGCTATGCAAGTCATCCTGTCTCCCATTAACAATGATCTCAACTGTTTGTTTTAAAGAGTTCACAACCCCAAAGCAACAGTTTCACATACAAGAATATAGCATCAACCAAACCTTTGGGGATAGCTTCTTCTAGGCTCTCATTTTGTGCTTCTGTTCATCAAATCAAATCAATCTCTTTGTAATAGGTGGGAATCTCCTATCAGTGACATTGATATGGTCTTAAAGGAAGATGCCTATAAGTGGCTACCTCCCTACATATCTGTTTCATTCAAACTGAAGAAAAATGGGTGAGTCGGAACTATGGAAGGTGGGAAGGAAATAGAAGAGATGATTCCATGGAAGCATGGTGGACTGACCAGGGAATTTTAGTCAGGAGAAACACTGAAAAGGGGTTTGGGTTATCACAGTCATGGGTGGTAACAAGTACTCGTAAGGAAAGATACTCAAGAACACAACTTTTACCCCAGGCACCAATAATAACTCTCAATGAAATCAAATGGCAGTATGAGCAGAAGTGACACATTCTTGACTTCAGTTTTTCCCAACAAGAAGGGGCTTTAGGGGAGATTGAGCAGAAGAGCAGCATTAGAACCCCTGCTTAAACAGAAATAGTTACTATTCTAAGAGCTACTGGGCCTACAGAGAAAAACCAATTTCCCCTTGCCTTAGTCCTTTTGGGCTGCTATATCAAAACATTACAAACTGGCTAATGTACAAACAATAGAAATTTATTTCTCACAGTCATGGAAGCTGGGAAGTCCAAGATCAAGGTTGATTTGGTGTTTGGTGAGGGTCTACCTCCTGGCTTACACTTTTCTTACAGTGTCCTTATATGACAGATGGGACAAGAGGTCCCTCTGGTCTCATTTATAAGAATACTAATCCCAAGCCCTTATGGTGGCACATGCCTGTACACCCAGCACTTGAGAGCTAAGGCAGGTGGATCAAGGGCCAAGCTGGGCTACATAGTGAGTCAAGGCCAGCCAGGGATAAATAGCTAGACCCTGTCTCAAAAAAAAACAAAAACAAACAAAAAAAAAAAAAAAAAAGGAAAGGAAAGGAAAGGATACTAATCACATTCATAAGAGCTCTGCTTCCATAACCTAATCCGTTCCCCCAAAACCCTACCTCCTAATACCATTGCTGTGAAGGCTAGGATTTCAACATGAACTTTGGGGAAATACAACACTCATACCATAGCACCCCATGAAGGCTCCCTATCAGGAAGTGCCATCCAGAAGCTCTAACAATACTCAAGACAGAGACTGTAAGGCAATATATTCTTCCACATTCTCCCTGTGCAATGGATTATGAAAACCAGAAAGATGAGGTTGAGACCTCAATATGTTTCTGCCCAAGTTCCCCCAAACAAATACTATCTATCCTGTTCCAAGAATTTATCTAGGAGGAATATTTCCAGCTGTTTTGAATACCTTTTACTACATTAACAAGCTACACCAAAACTTAGTGATTTTATTCAATAACTCTTTTATTTGTCCACAATTCTGTAGGTCAGGAATTTTGCCAGAGGTCATCCAGGCAGTTTTTCTTGTTATCTGGAGTCTCTCATGAGGTTACAATCAGATGTCTGTTAGGAGGGTTGATTGAGAAGCTGGGACCTCTCTCTCCCTCTCCATGTGGCTAGCTTAGCCTTCTTTACGTGGCAACCAGATTCCAACAATGAACATTCCAAGTGGAAAAGCAGAAGGTACGCTCTCTTAAGGCCCAGCTGCTGAAAGTATATATACAATGTCACTTTCATCAAATTCTCTTGATGAAAGAAGCCCTAAACCTAACCCAGATTCAAAGGGAGGGAAGATGCAATCTGCCTCTTACTGAAGGAGTGGCAAAGTTAATTTGCAAAAAAACACATGGGATGGGAGATATAGTTGCCACCTTCTTTGGAATCAGTCCACTAAGGCTGCCCTTCCAGTGCCTTCTGTACTGCTGTAGTAAGAATTGGTTTGTATTTAACTGGAGCATTATGCACTACGAAGTCTTTTTGCAGGCTTTGTAGTGGAGATGTCACCTTACATACATTCCTGACAAGCTGATTATTCCATAGCTTGGGTTCTGCTTTTAAGATTAGAAGACTGTGAGGAAAACCCTGGAAGGAGATAGGATGCATTGGTCCATTTCCCCCATTATTATCATAGTCAAATGCCTTTTTATTATTATTAAGTTGAAGGCGTTTTATTATCCACACAGGGATTTTCAGTTCAGTTAATATGCTTAATATTGACATTTAATTTTTTTTATTGCTGTTCTTTTTATCCTTCTTGGTACTGGCAGCTCCAAGTCTTCTTTTATAGGGCTGTTATTTTCTAGGGCTATTCTGTTCCTGTGTGTATTGAAAACTCAGGTTTATCTCTATGATATGTTAGTAATTAAAGCAAATCTCTACAAGTCATAAAACAGTCTGCCCTGCCCCAAGAAAATGGAACTGTGAAGAGAACTAAGAACTGAACCAGGCAAAGATAAAGACTGAGTTGGTAGCTGATAGATACCATCATATCTTTTGAAAGCACTGTTGTTTCTCTCTATATCTTGACATGCTTCAGTTTCCCTGAGGGCAAAGATGTCACCTTCCTACAGAGAGAGGTACTCACTATGCCTGGGGCAGACCCTGTCAACCACTTTTGAAACAATACTCACTTTGACACATCATTCTTGGACAGAAGGGAGAAATATGTTCAGCATATTCCAAAGCAATGGAGCCTCTTTTTTTTTTTCCACCTCAACATACCTGAGGGATTCCACATATTTCTGTCAGTGTATCAGTGTCAGTGGCTCATAGCTCATTAGGGCAGTGAGTCTTGGGGAAGGTTATGTGGTTTGGAAAATGTCCACCATTAAAAATCACTGGAATGAAACTTTAAGCAGATCCTTATCTGCTAGATGAAAGAGAAAGCCAAAGCAAAGCAGTAGGTAAACCAAATTGATGTGCAACCTCCTACATCCTTACACACTTCTAAGATTGACCAAACAAAACATGTGGTACTTGTATCCACAATCTATTGGTTTCATAGCAATCCAAGATTATGCTGCCTGACCACATGCCAGATTTACAATGGGAAGTGGGGAGATGTATGATTAAAAAAATCATTGGTAATTCCACATATTGCATTCTAGTAACCTCACCATGCATGGTGCCTCATATAAAATCTTCATAAGGCCCAAACAATGGCAGGAATGGTATAATAATCCATCTCACACAGAGACACAGTCTTTATTTCTGTTATGGATTTGCACTGTTTGGGGCACATTACAGGCATTCATTCAATGGTGAATAAGCAAGTGAACACATGTGCAGAAATCAGAGTCCAGCCTTAGTCCTGAGCATGTGCATACTTCTCCAAAGATTTTCCTTTCCCTGATGGTGCAGCCCTAGCAGAAGAGGAGGGCTCATTTTCATGCCTCTGTCTCTCTTTGGAGACTATGGCACACTTAGAGATTATGTTTCAGAGCTTGAAAAGGGCCCTTGGAAATCAATTAGCCCTCAAACTTCATTTTATTAGAGAAATTGAGTCCAGAAATATTATGACTTTTCCAGGATCACCTGTCTACATCTGTAACTGAATCCTGCAAAGAGTGTGTAAACTGGTCCACGGAGGAATGAGTCTTACAGGTTGCAGGTGCTTAGGCAGTTGGTGCAGACAGGAGGCACTTCAGGTGGAGAGGAAGGGGAGTAAAACTGCTAATACTTTCCTGGGTCAGCTCTGGCTAGAGGAGTTGTTGGCTACCTGGAGAAGGTGGTATTTCATTATCTACAAATAGCTTGGACTCAGCCTAATTAGCCCTTCAAATATGTTCTAAGGGAAAACATTTTAAGGAAATGCCTTTGTAAACAAGTGTTACTCTCTTGTTACCCAGCCATGACATCCAAGATTCCCCAACTAGGTGCGTGCTTTGCTGAGGCAGAGAGGACAAAGTTCCTCATCACTAAAGACGTATATTCCCACCTTGCTGCTTCCCGCTACCTACAAGATTTTTTTTAAAAAGGCTCATTAGAAGTACAAACCAAGCTCCCATGGGCACTGTCCCTGGAGAAGCAGCACATGCTGACTTGTTAGGTGAGGCATAGCCCCCTCTGGGGTGGCTGCCAGAAAACTGCACAACCTTATGGAAATTGTAATGACTCAGGGGCCCTTTGGGGAAGGTAGATGTCCTGGAAAACACCTAGTCCCTTAGCTTTGAAATAGATGGCAAATCAGGAGAGGGGGGAATTCATTCTATAAATATTTATTGGGTGTCTGTTATGTCAGGCACTGTGGTAGGAATTGGGTCTCCAATGTGAACAAAATCTTATCACTATCTACTACCCTTCCTTCTAAACTTTCCATGTGATCCCTATCTTACTTCACATTGACTTACTCATTTTATTTAGTATTAATGGAAAACTGATAATATCCTATCCATTAAAAAATGAATGATTTAAATCTAGCTCCCCAATTAAATTACAATTAAATTACAGACTCCTTTTCCTTTCATAATAGTGTTAGGGATTTTTAAAATCATATCCCACAACTAGGGTCCCTCATGACAGCCTGAGGGGCTGACCCCTAGTTGACCCCAGGGCTCATCTCACTCACTCAAACCAGCCCCTCCCATCGAGTGAGCAAAGATGGCGCCTGGCCAGTCTGACCTGCCCTAACCACCCTAAATTTGATTGGCTCCCCTCAGCATTTTCGGGTAATAACTGTCCCCACCTGGCAGGTATGACAGTTTACCTGCTGTACCTGTCAGGTGTGTGCCCTGATTGGCTGAATCCCAACATGTGACCCCTCCGGGACCCTATAAAAGTAGGGCTCCCAGATCCCTTTCACCCTCACCTCTCTGACCGTCCTTCAACTGCCACCTGACCCCCATCACCTGGACCAGCGCTCCCAAGAGACCTGCAAGCAAGCCAGCAGGATGAAGACCAGGGGCCCGAAAGAGCCTCCCAATTCCTCCCATCCTTGGGAAGGAAGGAGGTAAAGAAGGCGAGCTGCGAGAGGCAAGACCAACTGACCTCCACGGAACACCAGCAGTTGTGGCTGTGCCTTTAAGGCTGAGCTGTACCAGCACTCAGCCAGCAGCTTAGAGCCAGCACTTAGAGAGCACATAGAGCTCTGCTCTATAAGGGTTGCTTGCTCCTTGCACCCCATCAGGGGAGCACCCAATAAACCTTACCTTCCCTGCTTTACTAACTGAAGGTCTCCCAAAGTCCTTCAATTGTGCCACCACTTAATTGGTTATGTTGTAGGCTGGCTCTAATCTTAGCTGGGCTAGAGCCAAAACCACAACATAATAGTCCTCGTAGCCTTTCACATAATGGTAAGTGCAAAGAAAATACTCAGTAAAGGCTGATTATTGATCTGCCTAAAAAATGTTTGAAAACAAACCAGGGAGTACTAAAAAGGAGGCTGATAGCAAGCAAAGTTTTATTACCTAAAAGATCAGTGTGCCCTACAGATAGCAACCAAAAGAAATTCTTACTATTTATGTTACTTTTAAATATATATATACCTACATAATCCATGGGGCTGGGATTTAGCTCAGTTGGTAGAGCACTGCGCTGCAGTCTCTGAGGTCCCCAGTTCAATTCCCAGCACTGCAAAAATGGGAGAAGGGCCTGGCAATCCACTCCCATGGAAATCCCGAAACAGTCAGCCATTGAAAACCCTATGACGGTCCTTATGAGTTGGATACTGACTCGATGGCACCTAACAACAACAACAACAACAACATAATCCATATGCAGCAGCATCATTAGAGACATATTTGCATATGAAGAGCCATAACATAAAAGTGTTATCATTGAAGACTAAAATTATTTTAAACAAGGGACTATCTTGAGTAAGGCCCTTATTAGTAAGTAAAACTGTATTCAAATGTCCATAGTTGTGTTTTCAATGCCCAGCCTTGATCATAACTCCTAGGGAACAGCTCACAACAGTAATTCTCTAATGTAGACCTAAGTGTTTACTTCAACAAATTCTGTAATGATCAGATACATAACTAGAGCACAATTTGGTTTGTTTGGTTTGGTTTGGTTTTGGAGACAGGGTCTCACTATGTACCTGAGGCTGGCCTGAAACTTATTGTGCAGCCCAGGCTGGCCTCAAACTCAGGATCCTCCTGCCTCAGCCTCCTCAATGTTGGGGTTACAGGTATGCATCACCACACCCGGCTAGAGTCCAGTTTTTAAATAAACCATTTGTTCATTTCTTCAATGAGCACAGGTCTTCACTGTGTCTTTGGCCAATGCACGTCTAGTTCCTAACAGAGTGGAATATTAACAATTTGTGGTACTAGGAGAGGGAGCTAAGATAGAGAATTTTAGGGAAGTCCTGAAGACACCTAGTAAATGCTCACAGTTGATGAAGGGAACAATAATTAAATAAACTAAAACATTTCACATGGCCCCAGGGAACCAGAATCCATCTGTAACTCCTTGCCTAGGTATTCATTTTAGAATTTCCAGTGAGTAGAAAGAAAAAGCAGTGATCGCAGGTTAAAATCCAAGGAAATGATGCTTCTTGATGTCTTTGAATAGTGGTGATGGGAGATCACTAGTGGGAGAACCACCAAGAGCTTCTGATGAGGGGAAGGAGAAGTGAAGGGGTGGACACCAGGCACCCAGGGCCCATTTCATACAAAGCACAGGGCTTAATATTAGAACCTAGAAAAGAATTGGAATGAGATCTGATATCTCGACACGGATGGTGGCTCATACCTGTAATCTCAGTACTCAAGAGGCTGAGGTAGGAGGATCATGAGTTCAAGGCCAGCCTGTGCTACATAGTGAATTCCAGGCCAGGCTGGACTACATACTGAGACCACATCTCGAAAAAAAGAAAGAAAGAAAGAGAGAGAGAGAGAAAGAAAGAAAGAAAGGAAAGAAGGAAGGAAGGAAGAGAGGGAGGAAGGAAGGAAGATGGAGGGAGGGAAGGAGGGAGGGAGGGAGGGAAGGAGGGGAGGAAGGGAGAGAGAGAGACTTGACACCTCTTTGGTTATTTGTAGTCTAATTATCCCTCACTTGTTTCATCTGTAAAGTATGAATTTTCATAGCAAGTAAGTTAGGTGGTATTTGGATCAAAAAGTGAAAATAAACTAGAAAACACAAAGCACTATCTAAATGCAAGTTAACACTCTCCTTTAAAGTGTTTCAGGTATTTTCAGCTTATTCTCATGATTTTCATTATGCTCATATGATTTGAAATAAGACAAAAAAACATAGGGCTTTATGGTAGAAAGTGATCATAAGGCTTATAAACCTAAAGATTTGTTGTTTTCTGTTTTCGTTGAGATAGCCCCTCTAGTATTTCTGACAGATATTCATGTAGGTTCTGTTTGGCATTTCTATTCAAAAACACTCCTTATACCTGCTAATGGGAATGTAAATTGATACACCATTCCAGAGTTTATCAATAGACATCAAAAGGTTTGACACAGAATCCTGTTCCTAGGAATTTACATTACCATTAGTCATTACCATCATTGCTAACATTTGTTCAGCATTTCCTATGTGAAAGGCATTGGTCTAAGTGCTTTGCATGAATTAACTCATTCAATCTGCCTGGCAACCTTGTATGTACTGTTATATAGATGATGAAACTGAAATTGTAGAGAAATTAGATAATTTGTTAGGTGTGGTGTCCCAGAACTAGAGAGGATGAGGCAGGAAGATCACAAGTTCCAGGCTAGCCCAGGTTGCATAGCAAGTCCTTGATTCAAAAACATAAAAAATCAGGAGGCTGAGGCAGGAGGATCATAAGTTCAAGGACAGCCTAGGTTACACAGCAAGACCTTGTCTCAAAAAAAAAAAAAAAAAAAAGTTAAATTACTTGTCCAAGGTCACAAAGCTGATTAGTGGAAAAGACAGGAATCTAATTTAGATTATCTAGGTCCAGAGTCAACACTTAACCACTTTGCTATATTGTAACTTGCACTATTTCCTAAGGAAAAACTCAATAAATGTATGAAGACATATTTTCAAGTATTTTCATCAAGGCATTGGATAATATAGGAAAGATTGGAATAAACCAAACTATCCATCAATAAGGGATTTGATTGATTTATTACAGTATGTGGTCATTAAAAATAGATACTGTAAAGTCTTTTAAATGATTAAGTTAATCTGTATTGTATTAATTCAGGGGGACAATCAGCTTTTGACAGTATGTATAATTTGCTCTATTTTTGGTGAGAAAAAAATTCTTAAAATTGTATACCAAGTTGTTGGCATTTATTATCCATAACAGATGAGGTTATGGATAATAGTTTCCCATTATGCTTTTTCAAGTTAAAGATTTTTTTCTGATTTGTTTTGCAAAAAGAATATATTATTTTTTATAGAAATATAAAATAAATCTACATAATTTCAGTTTAAAAAAGTATAAAAAAGTAGTAGGACTCAGTCAACTCTCACATATATGTCCCTTTCACTCTGCATTTCCACCAATAAACAACTCTCTATTAAGTTTTTCCTTATTTTGTACATCAAGAGCTTTTTGTTAGTTTCTGGGGGGCTTGGTCACAATATAATGAGGTCCTACTTCGTGAGCCTCATACCTCAAAGAGTTGACATTCTATTCTGGGAGATACAAACATAAAACACTTGAGTGTCTCTCTATATCAACATCTGGTTTACTGGCATAATCAACTGTTCAATTGTGAGGGACAAACAGTTGAAAGAATAGAAAAATATGTGATACAGTACTTCCTGTACACCATAAACAATAAGTACAAATGGAGTTCAGAGAAGGGATAAATCTCAGAAGCTGATAACCATATTCAAGAAGGTTTCCTAGAGGAGATGGGGACTTAAGCAGGGTCTTAAAGGAGTAGGAAATATTATTCAGTCTGATTGACATGAACTTCTGTGCTTCCTTAAGATTCTACTCTACTCTCATATTTAGAGATGCATTGAATCACATAAACCTGAGTTCAAATTCTGATCTCTTTCTTCCTAGCAGTGTGATTTTGAGAAGTTCCTTAAATCGTTCTGTGCCTCACCTACCTTGTGTATAAAATAAGCAAATAGTATATTTCTCATAGGATTACATTAAATGAGGCTGTGCCAATAAAGCATTTATTGTAGTACCTAGCCCACTTCCAGCTCTCAAAAATGTAAATTTTGTTATGCTTTTTCTCTCATGTTTCCATCCATTTTCTAGCTCTTAGTACTGACTTTCTGTCCTCCTCTTGTGTGTATATTCCTGGTTTCTAGCTACCCTGCTGAGCCTCTTTGCCCTTGGTTGGTACCTGTGTGTTGTGTGATTCTTCACCTGATTTTAGACTATCAACTTGCCCTCTGCCTCCCTATGATTCTGTGTCCCAGTCTCTGCAAAATCAGATTCCTGGGCTCACCAGCCAAAACAGAACTCCCATAGGAAGGCAAGAACCTGTTCTCTTTTCCTCCGAGTCCAGAGCAGAGATTTGAACACAGGTTGCTGCTGGGACCACAGACTGCCCTCAGAACCCCCATGCCAATCTTAACTATCCCCAGTACCTCCCTGATGCCATGGCCACTTCACTTTCTGGCACAGCTGTGTCAGAGGCAGCACCTGAGCATTTCCAAGGCCTGTGTTCTGACTCCTGGTTGATTCTTACAAGCAGCGAGAGATCTTGTTGGGAGTCAGCTGCCTTCCTCATGTGGACAGACCCTGGGCTTTGCTGCTGTAATGGGCAAGGCCTTGCCAACTGGAGAAACAATGAGGCTCTTTAGCACCCTGTCACTGCCATAGGGTAATCAGAGACAGAACGACTCTTTTCCAAAGTTGGCTTTGCTGGCCAGCACCTATCACCTCAGGTCTGGGCTTCCTGACCACTTTTTACAATTCTTTTGGATCAAGCAGAGTACTCCCTGGCCCTTTCTGGTTATAGAAGTCTCATTGTTTCATGGTCAGCATAGGCCTTTTGCAGGCCTCTCTTGGCTTTGGAATCCTAGAGAGTGTAGCAAACTTTACTTCGGTGGAATATCCATTTTTCTCTATGCATAAAACAGTGAATCATAGAAATAAATGTTCTTAGGTCAACTGGTCAGTCTCCTGGATACAGCTTCAGGGTGTTTCCTTTAGAACACAGTCTAGTCCTTGTCCAGTCTCTGTTTAAATGTCCCAGATGTTGGAGCTTCCTCATCTCTTGAAGCAGCTCAGAGAACAAAATGAACTGTTTTCTTGCAATCTCCTTTCCCTTGTTCACTCCCCTGTCCTTTGACCCAGACCATGTGGCAATGCCAAGGGAAAGTGTCACTCTCTCTCGGGGATCCCCTTCAAGATAAGCCAAGAGCAAGGACAGAACAGGTTTGTGCTACACCTGCAAAATTTTTGATTGTCTGGAAATGGGACCAGGAGCACCTCAGCTCTTCAGCTAAGTTTGGGGCTTTTGTAACCTTCTGGAGCTCTGATTTCTCTCACATGGCCAAATTTCTTTCCCCTTTCTGGGACACCTATGCAATGTTTATTCTTTTGTGCAGAACTATGAGAAGGAACTGTTTGTTTGACTATGGGTTTCCCTTTTTTTAACTCCCCCCACCCCAAACTCATTGCTCTCTTCCTCTCCCAAAGAAGAAAGAGGAAAGCAAACCACAATAATACTTCTGTAAATTTATGGCCACTCTGTAATGTTTAATCACAGCTACGTGACTGGGGGCTTCAGAGCAGGCGTACAAGTTCAACGCAAGGTGAATCTTGTCTGAGATAATCTGAAAGTTCATTCAGAGGTGAGGGCAGCAGCCTCTTGCAGACGGGTGAGGTTAACAGGAGGTCACCTGCTTTTTTTTTCTTCTGGTCTTCTCCCCTGCAATGTGTAAACAAAGGGAAAATGTAACTTCCAATGAACTTGGCATATGTTGTGCTCACGCTAATCTTGGCCTAGCCAACTGTAAACAGTCCAATATCCTGTAGCTGAGCCTTTCCACCCATACTTCCCCTTCTGGAGAGCATGAAGAAACACCAGGAGAAAGCAGAGGCTAGCACCTTGGGCAGCCAGTCCCTGGAACTAATGTCAAGGAGCCCACAGTGGGGTTAGGAGGGCAGAGGTGTTTGTCAGGATAAGCTCAGGGATGTGCTAGGACACTGCCGCCTGCACTGCATCCTCACAGTCATTAGTCAACAGGCCTTTAATGAGTTCCTTCTCTCCCCACCACACAGTGCTAAACAGTACAAGTCCTGAAGTTGCTCCCAGGTGGAGAGGTGAGAGTGTCTGTGACCTAGCTTAGAGGGAGGAGGATGAAGGAGAAGGACTTTGCTGACCTCCAGAGAAAGCTAGATGGATGTCTGGATAGAGTTCTGCTGCAAGTTCCCTCTGTCACAGGGCTGTATTGTAAGGTCCAGCCCATTTTTAGAGATGCCTCTAGCGCAGAGAATTCCAGAAGCCTGTAGAGGCAGGATGTCATATTGTGGGGGCCCATAGCTTGAGCCTCAACAGCTTTCAGAAGAGCAATGGCCAATTGGTGATTTCTGACCAACTCTCATTTGCCATGGCATCCAGCACTGTTGGACCAGAACAACCCTTCATGGGGAACATACCTGTACTATACCTCACCCACCTCCTGGGAATGTGGGAATATAATTGGTGCTCCAGTATCTAGAGCAGATAATTGAATTATCCTTGGCCTTTATTAAATCTCATACTAACTTCTAGAACGGCTTACTCAATAATGAGTATTCAGAGAGTATAACTTTCACCATTTGGTTGAGCAAATTCGTAAAGGAAGTGTAAAGGTATTAAGTAGGCTGGAGGACACAGGCTGTACCTTTGAAATTCCCTTTGTATTGTGCTTAATGCTGTTCTGTGACCAAGAAATAGAAATTCTCTCAACTATCCTTAATACCAAGTATTCCATAGCTACCATGGGCTCAGACCTTGGCTAGCTGGAAGCAAAGAAAAAGATCCTGGCCTTAAGGAGCCTCTGACCTCCCTGGGGAGGCAAGACAAAAGAAATAATTAGTAATTTAAGATAGGCTATGATACTACAAATGAAATATTATGCCAGGGACTAATTGAAGAAGACTTTTTAAGGGTCTCTTTAGAATGGGAAGGATCTGGAAAAGGCAGGGAGGGAAAGTAGAGTTTTCTAAATCAGAAAGCAGCATGAGTAAGGAGTGAGGATGGGAAACCAGGAAGGAATTTGTCATGTTCACTGTTGTCATCATCATCACCAATTTCATTTCACTGTTATTTGCTGATTAATTACTATGTGCCAGGTATTTGCTGAGTGCCTTATCAAACTGAGTGTTATTTCCACTTTAAGGAGAGGTTAGTCACTCCCCCTGGGGCACATTAATGAGGAGGCATGAAAATCCTGAACTGACTGCAGCTCCTAGGCCAAATGACTTGGATTGCCTCAACACCACTTCTCATTACAACTCTGAATATTTCCTAGCCACCCTGCCAACCTTCTGTCTCCAGTTCAGCATTGTAAAATGTTTGCTGTGAGATTCATAAAGGGGACAAGAGGTGGAAAGATGTTAGGAAAATTTAGCTGTTAAAGACAATGTCTTCAAGTCAGGATTATGGCTTGTCACCAGCTAGAAAGGCCAAGCCAAAGGGACTATCTAAAACAAGATGATAGTGCTTTTCCAATGTCTCTTTGATGTGTACTTTTGGGTGATATTCTTATAGGAGAGATCTCAGGTAAAAAGGTGGAGTTTTTCCTCCTACAACTTGTTCCTGCTATTTAAATCATGGGTAGTCCCTTCCAAAACAAACAAGCAAGCAACAACAACAAAAATAAAACCCTCTGCTTATAATCTAGTCCTTATTAAGGCCCTTGAAAGAACTCTGTACCCAAGGAATAATCCATATGGACAAATGCTAGTCTGGAGAATATCCACCTGGCCTTGGCTCACAGAGAATATGGATATGATGTCTCTGGTGTAGGGAGAAGGGAGGTATAGCTTGGATAAGTGCCACGGGCTCAGGTCTATGTTATATTGAAGCAAAAGTCAGAACAATTCTTGATACTGTAAAATTCATGAAGGGCAGTATGTAGATGCATTTTAAAAATCTCTTTGAATGAATAATAATATCTCTTTGGTAATACTGTTATTAGCGATAACAACAATGTGAAATTTTAAAACACTTTCATTGACTGTACCTCTTTTCACATCTTTATTCAATAAATCGGACCAAGTTTTAACAAATTAACTGATTACAAAATTGAATCAGAAATGTACAATGATTTGAGAACCGACAACAAACCATACTATAACACAGAGATAATAAACACAAGTATATAAAGGATCACAAGGATAAAGTTTCCCGTGCTATCAAAGACTAAAGACCTTATCGCTGTAATCACACAAGAAGATGGAAGATTAAGCTTGTATATGCATACTAAGGGAAGAAATCTTTCCATCCTTGGATTTCTGAAAATGAATGATACAAAGCTGTTCCACAAGGAGGTTTCTTTTTTCTCTGAATTTCTCTGGCCCACCCAATTCAAACACTTCCTAATGGGCATTTAGGTTATTTCAGAGACAATATAATCTAGGATAATAGCAATAAAAGCAGGGTTTGTCCCTGTCTACCATTCTAGGTCGACCTTAGATACCTTTGAAAATCCCATAGAGACTTACTGATCCATTCCTAAGGGTTCAGAAATGGTAATGTAATTTCCTGACATTACAATTCAGAGGAGAAATCTTTTATGTTTATCTTGATTATGGTCACAGTAGGCTTAGTGACCTCATCTTTGTTGTGTTCTTTATTTCTGTGCATGTTCCCATCCAAGGACAGTGAAATTTCCTTTCCATTATCTCCTTAAAGAGTCTTGGCCTACACTAGTTGTCTGACTTTTCTCTGTGCCACTTGCTCTGGGATCAAATTTAGGAAGTATTTAAGTTGGCTCTCTAAATGGCCTGACATTTTACATCATTTCACATGTATGGTGGTAACAATTGATAATTCCTTCTGACTACACTCACCTAGCATGCTGTCGGTCCCCTGGGTACAGGCAAACACTCCTTCCCCCGTCAGCCAGGAACATGACTGTACAAATTCCCATCATGAATGAATTGATAAAGACACTGTAATATATTTAAATTCCTATATACTTGTTGTTGTTGTTAGGTGCCGTCGAGTCGGTATCCAACTCATAGAGACCCTCATAGGGTTTTCAATGGCTGTTTCAGGATCGCCTTGGGAGTGGATTGCCAGGTCCTTCTCCCATTTTTGTGGTGCTGGGAATTCAACTCAGGACCTCAGAGACTGCAGCGCAGCACTCTACCAACTGAGCTAAATCCCAGCCCTCCTATATACTAGAGAATACTAATTGACAGTTTTAATGAACTAGACTTAGATCAATCAATATGGATAGATCTTGAAAACATAAGATTGAATAAGAAAAGCAAGTTACAGAATATCACATACAACGCTCCCCCTACACATACACAGCATGAAAACATGTAGCAGATACAAAACAAAATCACCACAGAAATCTTGTCCAGGAAGGTGAAGATAAAGGACAAGAGGGGAGTTTCACCTTTCTTTGTAATATTTTAGCCCTTTGAAACAATGGGAGAATCTGAAGTAAATTAGACAAATCATTGACATTGACATTTGTCTACTACGGGTAACAGATTTTTCTTTTTCTTTTTTTTTTTCCATTTTATTTTCTTTTTTTGTTTGTTCGTTTTGTTTTGTTTTTGAGGCAGGGTCTTGCTATGTAACACAGGCTGGCCTCAAATTCACAATCCTCCTGACTCAGCCTCATGAATGCTGGGATTACAGATGTATGCCAGCATGCCTGGCACACTTTTTTATTTCTTAATTTAAAAACAAAATAAAATCTTTTTTCATTCTCCTTCACTTCTCTAGGCATCTGACTAGTATATTTGTTCTCAAGGATATAGCTCTCCACCAGCTAGTAAAATTTTGTTATGTAGTAGAAAGAAAAGTGCACTAGAAGTCAGGGGCTTGGGTTCTTACTGCATCCCAGTCATAGTTGCTTTGCCATTGTGAGTCTCTCTAGACTTCAGTCTCCTTTTCTATGAATAGGAAGATGAAGGAGAGGAGAAGATGGAGGAATTGTGCAACTTCTCTGCAATTCCTCACAGCCTGGTTCCTGCTGAGTAGTGAGAGCTATCTTCTATCTCCTAGCCCTTCGCTCCGTATAAAGAATTTATTGGATTTAGAATCTTAGAATTGGAAGGGACATTAGATATCTACTCATCAGTAAAAGTGGGGTCTAGAGAAGTCCTAAGTCACAAGCATACTTGTGACAGATCCAGGCTACAATGCTGGTCTTCTGTCTTCTCTGTGATGGCCTGAAGCCTTTCAAAAGTCAAAGGGATATGTCTCAAGCTAGGAAAGAAATACAGGATGGCTAAAAGTATGTTTACTAACCAGAACAAACTGAAAAAGTTTAGGGTCCATGATATTTTTTAAATGCCAGGCAGAATTCAAGCAAAAAGTATTCCATGTAGGATTCTCAATTCCTCAGAGGATAATTGTAAGAAGTAATATTGTGACATTTTATGGCATGAGGACAATTTTGGGAGACTATGATTAAAAAAAAAAAAGAACTACAAGAAGAAAAATAAGGATATTCATGTTGATGGAAGGCGTGTCACTGCATCCGGCACAGTAGAGTCAACTTTAATGGTGGGAATGGAGTAAAGCCCCTGAGAGCTCCTTTTGCTGATATGGCACCACTCAAACTGAGAAGAAACGTAGTGTGTGCAACAATGGGTTCAAACAAAAGATCATATGCATGACAGTGTTGGGTAGTGTTTCGTTCTGTTGCACACAGGGTCACTATGAGTTGGATCTAACTTGATGGAATCTAACAACAACATTCAGAAATTGTGTGTGTGTGTGTGTGTGTGTGTGTGTGTGTGTGTGTGTGTGTGTAAGGTTGTTGTTAGGTGCCATCAAGTCGGTATCCGACTCATAGTGACCCTCTGTACAACAGGGGAAACACTATTGTCAGTGCTGCTCTGCTGTTCGTAGGGTTTTCAATGGCAGATTGATTCTTGGGAGGGGGTTGCCAGGTCCTTCTCCCAAGCCTACAGCATCTGGTGTTCCCAGGTAGTCTCCCATCCAAGTACTAGCCCGGCCCGACACTGCTTAGCTTCCAAGATCTGGCAGGACCTGAAGAAAACAGTCACAAAATATTGGTAAGTGATAAGTAGACTTTTGTTTGAACCCATTGTTGCACACACTACGTTTCTTCTCAGTTTGAGTGGTGCCATATCAGCAAAAGGAGCTCTCAGGGGCTTTACTCCATTCCCACCATTAAAGTTGACTCTACTGTGCCGGATGCAGTGACACGCCTGTAATCCCAGCAGCTTGGGAGGCAGGAGGATCACAAGTTCGAGACCAGAGGCAGTCTGCATAATTTAGCAAGACCCTGTCTCAAAAAAGTAAAACAATGGGCTGAGGGTGCCGCTCAGTGGTCCAGCACTTGCAAAGCATGCAAGCACAAGGCCCTGGGTTTAAGCCCCTATACCAAAAAAAAAAAAAGTTGACTCTACTTTGAGAAGGCAACTCTGCCCCAGTTGTTTCTTGAATGCCTTCCAGCCTGGGGGGCTCATTTTCCAGCACTATATTTGACAGTGCTTCTCTGCTATTCATAAGGTTTTCATTGGCTAATTGTTTTGGGAGTAGGCTGCCTGGTTCTTATTCCTAGTCTGTCTTAGCCTGGAAGCTCAACTGAAACCTGTGTACCATGGGTGGCCCTTCTGGTATCTGAGATACAGGTGGCATAGTCTTCAGCAAATGTGCCACTTAGATTTGACCAAGATTTTTCACAAACACTCACCTACAGAGCCTGCTTGTGCATATTGCCTTCTTGTGCATAGTGAGCTTCTTGGAACTGAGTATGGTGTTGAACAAAGGCCTATGGTAGTCTGACCCTCTAAGTCAGTTGCCTAATAAAATCATCTAGAAGATCTAAATTGAGACTCCTATATCCCCTGGGGTTGGGGGGAGGATGGCTCAGTATTGCTGCCTAGTTACTGTCAGAAATCACTGAGTCCCTGAGCCTCACTAGCTTGCTGTGGGTAGGACTCTTCATTTTCCAGTCTAATACCCACGCTTGTAGCACCACTCTCTTTTCATGTGGTTCCCTTCATAAATGCTGTTGCTTCCTAGAATTTCATTGATTTTCTGCTCTGCCCTTTTTGGCATCTTTAAAATTCTAACTCAAGAGTAAAGGCCAAGTAAGTAAGGCATTTATCCTGCCCTTCTCATATTCTCATAGTTGCCTCATACCAGAATTTAAATTTGGTCCCCAGTTTCGACTTCCCTAGCTTAGATACCCCAGATTTGTAGTAATCTAATTTCAGTGTTGTTAGCTGTTAAATTAGGTTAAAAACTGGACGTAGCTTAAGCAAAACACAAATATAAAAGAACTTGGAGATGTATTGATTCATCTTTTGTGTGGAATGAGAGCTATTATGGAGAACAGTGAAGACCTTAGCCCTTGACATCTTTTACCTTTGAAAAGTAACTTGGCATTATAGAAGTGTGTAGCTTTGGAGTTAAAGAAACAGAAATTCAAATCCAAATCTGACTATTTACTAATTTTATGATCTTGGGCAGGTCACCTAAACCTCTCTTATTCACATCTATAAAAATGGTCCAATAATGTCTATCTCAAAGAATTGTGCAAAGGATCAAATAAGATTATTTATGTAAAACATATGCCATTGAGCCAACACTTGGGAGGTTCTCAGTAGTCATCTATAACCTTCTCCCCTCTCTGCCCTGTGATTTAACTTGACCTGATCTGAGAAGTCCTTTGCAAAATGGACCCTGCTAGTAGAGAAAGGGAGGAAGATGGGGAGGAAGCAGCTCTGTTCTGTGAGAGACCAAACACTGGATGCTATGCTGATTTTTCTTGGAGGCAGCAGCTCATTTGGGATCTGTGTGTTCTGAAGGTCATGGGTTTCGCTCATGCCAAAGCCTGGTGTTCTAACCAACCTTAACAAGATTGGCTTGAACTTGAAATTTTTCTTTTCACATTGACCTCATTTCCTCTTTGAGGGCAGGTATGTCATCTCAGCTGGTAGATAAAGGGAGGACTGATAAGGATTTGAATTAACTTGGTATATCCTGCTAAAGGGAGAAAGACATAGCCTGTGGGAACATGACAGGTATATCTGGCAATACCCAATAGTGTCCTCTTTGGTCTGTTTTGTGTCCCATCCAGCTTAAAAACCTATACAAAAGTTCCAGACTGATGGTCCAAGAAGTGATTGGAACATTATTTTTTAAATATCTGGTTTTGAATGCCTTTAGGAGGACTGTGTACTCTAGCTTTGCACAGCCCCCATCACTCATTATTGTATTTCACCTGCCTGCTTCATTCATTTGCATTACTGGCTTATCTCTGCAGACACCTGATTTTAGAAACCCTGCTGTATGAATCAAGTCTTAGTCTTCCTTATCCCCCTCCAACACTCAGTCAGCCTTCACTCCAGCTGGACCTGAGACAGTGACCATCCATTCCTCTCTTCCTATGGCAGCCACCCTAGTCTACATCCTCATTGCTTCAGATCTTCCTGCCTGAAAATTTTCACCTCAAGTCCATTTTGTATGCTACTGCCAAGTTTATCTTACTTAACAAACTGCTATGAAATATTACCACTCCCCATGGAATATAAGTTTAAAAGAAAATCCTTAGAGAGTCACTACTCTCCATAGTGTGTACCAGCTGACTTGGCAGAGACCCAAAAAAGAATGGAGGAAAAGAGCAGACTTGAGTGTCAGATTATCTCAGGTTCAAGTCCTGACTGTCACTAACTGGATATTTATTTTTCAATCCGTTCTTTTATCCTTCAGGTCATTTCATTTTTTCATGTGTAAAATTAAGTTATTTACCTGTTAGTCTGATGATTTCCTTGGGGATTGAAGAAAATAGGTAAGTAAGATACTTAGCCCAGTATCTGACATACAGTAGATGTTCCAGAATGTCCATTTTCTTCTTGCTTGAAAACATCTCAGCTACTCCTATATTTGCTTCCTAACTTCCAATACTCTCTTCACTTGAAATTCCCTGTCCTTTTCTTTTTTAATCTAATTGTGCCTGTATTTTTGGCAGAGTGGAACTGTAAACACTTTTGGCCTCTCATCCTTTCTTCATATTGACCCTTATAGGGTTTTCAATGGCTGATTGTTTCAGGATTGCTTTGGGAATGGATTGCCAGGTCCTTCTCCCATTTTGTGGTTCTGGGGATTGAACTTGGGTCCTCAGAGAATATGGAGCAGCACTCTACCAACTGAGCTAAACCCCAACTCCTAAAGGACGTGGCAATCCACTCACGAGGCAATCCCAAAACAATCAGCCATTGAAAACCCTATGAGGGTCGCTATGAGTCCAACACGGCTCAACAGCCCCTAACAACAGCAACAACATATTTTCTTGCTCTAAATGCATACTGTACTCAATGCCTGGGTCCCTCCTTTGACCCTCTAGGTTAGGTGTCATGCCAATTAGCACTTTTTATCAAACATTGAATTCCCCCTATTTCCAAAATGAACTTGATGTGATTTATTAAATTGATATGGAAACTGAATTAGTAAACAGAATTAAAAGGAAGAAATTTATTGAACAGAGAAATAGCAAATATACCAACCCTATAGAGATGATACTGTAGTCTCCCGGGAACTAATGGTTACTTAACATAGTCTTTGGGAAATGAAACCCTTTTGAAATTTGGAGCTTATGCAGGGGGAGAAATAAACAAAAAGAATTACTTATTATCTAATAGTTTTTTAATTCATCTATTGATTAGTTCTAAAATTTGGCAATAGAATCTTGAATTGCAATTGTTTTCAATCTCCAACACCTCCAACAAGTGAACAAAATAGATTGTAAATTCATATCTAGTTAAGGGTCTTACGAAGTTAATCGTCTAGTGCTGAGCCATTTTGCCAGATCACTGAAATTCTATCTTATTCTTAACTTATCCAGAATGTAAGGAGATTCCCTGGTTTACTATCCTTTAATGTTAGATTTTGTTTCTTATGACTACCATTAAGTACCTGAGCTATAATCTGCAATAATGACCTATATATAAGGCAAAAAGTTATTTTCTACAACTATGTTTCATAATTCATCCATTTATAAAAAAGAACCCAAACCATTTTCATTGTAACTCTGTTAGTTTTCACCCCTCTCCCATCCCCCTGCCTTGTTTTGTTTTTGAAACACAGTCTTGTTGTGTATGCCAGGCTGGCCTTGAACTTGCAATTCTACCTCAGCCTCCAGAGTACTGGGATCACAGCATACGCCAACACACCCAGCTGTGATAGTTTCCCCTGCAAATTCTAGCCAATGTCTGCATACTTTTTTGATTGACCACCACTGTAGGTAAAATAAATTTTGAAGACTGACCCATAACATGTGTACAATAACTTATTAATAAGTTATAATTAGATATTAAATAGCTACAAAAGGATATTTCCCCACACACAGTCTTTTCCTCACTGCAGTTTAAGAGAGAACATAATCGTTACCCTTAAATATCTCCTTGTGTGTACATGCCCATATATGTACATACACATACTAACATTAATATTTCAAAACACAGTATGTACTTAGGCTAAGAAAAATTCATTTTTCAAAAGTATAGTTACAAATCATACTTCAAATTGTTTTTCTGATAATTTCATATTTGGAGGCCTAACTTAACAAATCAGATTAGCTTGTCACTATTTCTACTTTCTGTGTGGATGATAAAGCACTTGTGCTGTGATTAGGAGATTTTTAAGTTCTGTCATTTTCTTGATGCTTGCTTATACTTCTTGTTGTTAGATGCAGTCAAGTCAGGTCCAACTCATAGTAACCCTATATACAACAGAACGAAACATTCTTCTTCAACACTATCCCATGCCTGGTACTATTGTCAGTGCTTTTTTGCTATTTATAGGTTTGTTTGTTTGTTTGTTTGTTTGTTTGTTTTTCGGTACTGGGGGTTGAACCCAAGGCATTACACCTGCATGCTGTGCAAGTGCTGGACCACTGAGCTGCACCCCCAGCCTATTTTTTTCACTTTTTGAGACAGGGTCTCGCTAAATTACACAGACTGCCTCTGGTCTCGAACTTGCTATCCTCCCACCCCCACCTCCCAAGCCTCTGGGATTATAGGCATGCACCACCATGCCTGGTGCTATTTATAGGGTTTCTAATGGGAGTGGGCTGCCAAGTCCTTCTCCCTAGCCTGCACCACCTGGTATTCCCAGGCGATCTCCCATCCTAAGCCTTAACCAGGGTGACCGTGCTTAGCTTCAGAGATCAGGCAGGATCAGATGCTAGGGTGCTATGGCTGCAGACTGCTTATACTTACATTGTTAATATTGTCTTCAATCCATAGTCTCTTTTCAGGGATGTCTCTAAAACCACTTAGTGATTTGGACTGGAGCATGGGTTATAGTTTGGTTAACAACTCAGTAATATGGTCCCTAACCCCACTTACCTAGGAATCTTTAACAAATCTCAATATACTGAAAGAAAAACACTAGCCCATGGCTCCTTTCTCCTTCTACCCCATCTGTGCCAGCAATTCCATCTAAAACTCACACCTGCTGCCTCTTCCACCCCAGTAAAGGACTACTTAGTCAGCCCACGGCAGTACCTCCATGATCGCCTTGAGCATGTATACGTGTGTAGAATGGTTATTATCACCCAGTGTGATGTCTGTCTCTTGCACAGATGCTGTGATCATTAGGGAAATGGTCTTACAGAAGAGTCTCACTCCAAGGAATGCTTGGTTTGGCATTTTCATTTGGGAGTCTTCCCCTAGGCATCACCTTATGACAACGTGAGAGCCTTAAGCCTGCCTATCTTACTCTTTTCTTTATACTGAGATAGTCTTAGAGGTGAAAAGTTTAGGCAGAAAATCTAGACACCTACATTTATGAGGCAAATAAATATTTCTCAGGGTGATGTTTCCTTTCAGAAGAAACTGCTGATAAGCAGTTGCTACTGATACAGAGCTTAATGAAACTTCTATGCATTGGAGCTGGCCTGCAGAGAAAAAAGGGAGCTGCACAGCCACCACAGCCCTCCCCTGACCTTTCTCCTTCCCTCCCTCCCTCTCTTAACCAGGGAAAAGAGGTCAAACCTACCAGCAGTTCCAGGAACCTGCTTACTGAGAGGCTAAGTTGCAAAGCTTAGGTATAAGCCATACCTCCTCAACCTATAGAGACCCAGAGAACCTTGGAGCCTCTCCCCAGCCCATTTCTATTGCCTGTGGAAAATCCAAAGGCATCCTTCAGATTTCTGTGAAACCCCAGGTACCTCTCGTTTTCTTGCCTCCTGGGTTCCCATTTCTCCAGTGCAGTTTGCAGCTTTCTTGGATGTGCATCTCAGCTGCCTCTTTGAGTCACATACACACACACACAAGCACCCATACACACAGGAAAATCATTCACCCAAGCAATTGGGAACAGAGCAGATTTGTCTAAAGATTGGGACATGGGGGATGGGTTTGTAGGGGGGATTTTGTCACTACTACACAGCGACAGTTTTTAAAAATCTATCTATGTGATATTCCAGGTCTCCAAAATTGTCTCGAGCCTCAATATCATTAGAGATTTCCTACTTAGTTCTTCTCACACATGATAGTTAAATCTCTCTGTGCAGTCTACCTTTCAAGAAATAAAATAACAAGTTTCTTCTCTCTTCTCTATTAGATGTCTTGGCACTTTGAGGGTCACACCCAAGCAAGGAAGTCCCCCAAACATATTTCTCTCTCCTAAAAGAATTGTAACACCAGTTGTTAAGGTAATGAAGTTTTGCCATCTCATTACAATTGAAATCATCCAAATTTTCTTTTCTTACTTTCTTTAATTTAGTAAATAATCTCAAACCTGAGAAAATTTCAGTGTACACTATCCTCCCTGACCTCGATTGAGACAGTTTTCTATAAGAGACTGGATAGTGAATATTTTAGGCTTTCCAGGCAATATTGTCTCTGTCACAACTACTTATTTTATCTGTTATAGCACAAAAGAGCCAGAGACAATATGTAGACCAATGGACTCATCTAAGTTCCAATAAAACTTTATTAACAAAACAGGTGATGATTGTAGTTTTCCATCCTCTGATCTAGAAAAAGCAGGTAGCAATCTTGATGAAAACAAGTAGAGAAACTTTTAAGCTAAAATTCAGTCTCTTTAACTTAGCATACGAGGCTAACATATCCCTAACTTCTTTTGTCCTAGTTATGACCAAACCACTCAAGAGACCCAGCCACATCAAATTCCTTGCCTGATACCCCCACCCCACCCCTGTCAATACTGATCTACCTGGCTCAGGCTTTGAAGCCCTTCTTTTGAATTTCTTTGTGCTCTGTTAGAGTATCTTTCAATGTGTTCACCTCACTCTGTCTGTTTATTTACTGGACTGATTTTATCAAGACAGATCATGTCTTATCATCTTTCTATATACAGTGCCTACGTGATACATTGTTGGTATTCAATATATGTTTTTTAAAGTCCTGAGTTCCATTTCCAACATTTGCCCAGATTTCTGTGTCAGGAACATGTCTGAGGACATATGGAAGGCAAGAAAATGCTCTTTGAGCCCAGCACCAAAGATAACAGAGTCAGGGGAAGTCTTTGGCAATAAACACAAATGAGTTGGTCATTAGTCAATACCATGCTTTTTAGTGGACTTTTTACAGTTGTTCTCTTTGTCTGCTCTCCTGCCCCCCGCAGCTGATAGGAGTGTTTTTGATTCCATATCTGAAGAAGAAAAACAGATTAATGGCATACCTGGTGTTATAGTTTGAATTTGACACAGACTCATGTGTTGTAGGTTTATTCCCCAGCTGGTGATGCTGTTTTGGGAGGATGTGGAACGTTTTGGAGGTGGGACCAACGGGCAGAAGTTAGTCACTGGGGGTGGCCTTTTAAGGTGATACCTAGCCCACAATCCTGGCCTCACTCTCTGCTTCCTACTCCCCCATGATGTGAATAGCTCTCTTCTGCCACATGCTACCTCTGCCTGCTCTGCTATGCCTTCCCTGTCAACATGGACTAACCCTCTGAAACCAGGAGCCAAAATAAACCTTTCCTTCCTTCTTTCTGTCAGGTATTTTGGTTACAGCAATGCAAAAGTAACTAATACAACTGGGGTCACACTCTCTGTCAGGGGAGCCTCTGCCTGTGGCTCTTTTTCTTGTGCTCTACTGCCTCCTAAAAAGGGTTATAGTTATGAAAACTACTTTATAATGATGTGATTCATTTCATCCCATCAAAGGCAAGAGGTTGACAAAAGAAACTTCTGGCTTAGTGTTTTGTATGTTACTGTTCTCTTGAATAAGTAGACTGTATGTATATAGTGGGAGAAGGACCTGGCAATCCACTCCCAAGGCAATCCCGAGAAACAGTCAGCCACTGAAAACCCTATGAGGGTTGCTATGAGTAGGATACTGACTCGACAGCACCTAAGAAGAAGAAAGAAGATGTATATAGTACTTACATAGTACTATATAGTAATCTATACTTATATAGTAGTGCTTATATAGTAGTCATACACTGAAGAGATAGTATATTTAGAATTTTTGTTGGATTATATGTGAACAGTACCATTGTTGTTGTTGTTAGGTGCCGTCAAGTTGAGTCTGACTCATAGCAACCCTATGTACAGCAGATCAAAACATTTGCCGATTCTGTGCCAGGCAAACAATTTTATTTATGTTTAAGCCCATTGTTGCAGACACCATGTCAGTCCATCTGGTGAAGGATTTTCCTCTTTTGCATTGACCTGCCACTCTCCCAAACATGATGTCCTTCTCCAGGGATTGATCTTTCCTGACTACATGTCCAAAATATGTAAGATGCAGTCTGGCCATTCTTGCTTCCAAGGAGCACTCTGGTTGCACTTCTTCTAGGACAGATTTGTTGGTTCTTTTGGCAGTCCATGGTATATTCAATAGACGTCTCCAGCACCACAATTCAAAAGCATTGATTCTTCTCCTGTCTCCTGTCTCCCTTGTTCACAACCATATGATGCGACTGAAAATACCATAGCATGAATCAGATGCACCTTTGTCTTCAATGTGACATCTTTGCTTTTCAATACTCTAAAGAGATCTTTTGCCACAGCTTTTCCTAGAGCAATGTGTCATTTGATTTCTTGACTACTGCTTCCATAGGTGTTGATTATAGAGCCAAGCAAAGCAAAATCTTGGACAACATCAATCTTTTCTCCATTTATTGTGAAGTTGTGTGCTGACCCAGTTGTAAGGATTTTTTTGTTGTTGATGTTTAGTTGCAACCCATATTGAAGGCTATGATCTTTGATCTTCATCAGTAAATGTTTTAAATCGTCTTCACTTTCAGCAAGCAGAGTTGTGTCATCTGCATAATGCAGGTTGTTAATGAATCTTCCTCCAATCTTGATGCCACGTTCTTCCTCATAAAGTCCAGCTTCTCGGATTATTTGCTCAGCATATAAATTGAAGAGATAGGGTGAAAGTATACAGCCCTGGCGCACACCTTTATCAACTTTAAACCACGCAGTGTTTCCTTGTTCTATTCGAACAACTGCCTCCTGGTTCATGTACAGATTTCTCATGAGCACAATTAGGTGTTCTGATATTCCCATTTTCTGAAGTGTTATCCATAATTTATTATGATCCACACAATCAAATGCCTTTGCATAGTAAATAAAACATAGATAGACATCTTTTTTATATTCTCTGCTTTTAGCTAATATCCACCTGACATCAGCAATGATGTCCCTGATTCCCTGCCCTCTTCTGAATACCACTTGATTTTCCGGTAATTCCCTGCCTATATACTGCTGCAGTCGCTTCTGAATGATCTTTAGTAGAATTTTGCTTGTGTGCGATATTAATGATATTGTCCGATAGTTTGCACATTCAGTTGGATCTCCTTTTTTGGGAATAGGTACAAATATGGATCTCTTCCAGTCAGTTGGCCAAGTAGCCATTTTCCAAACCTGTTGGCACAAACATGTTAATACCTCCAGTGCTGCATCTGTTTGTTGAAACATCTCTATTGGTATCCCATCAATTCCTGGAGCCTCCCCACACGTCTGTCAGTTTGCTGCACTGTGGGGGCTTGTGTGTTGTGATGAGGCTGAGAGCTCTGCCATTGGTACCTCAGATATGAATAAGGTTACCCATGGTGGACAGGTTTTCAGCTGAGCTTCCAGACTAAGACAGACTAGGGAGTAGGACCTGGTGAACCACTCCTGAAACAACTAGCCATTGAAAACCCTATGAATAGCAGAGTCCCATAGAAACATGTTATTTGAAATTATTTTGTAGTCTATCTTGTTTAACATGAAGAATTCTTCTGAATGTAAATAAAGTGCTAATTCAAGTTTCCCTACATCAAGTTTATAAGGACACACCTGCTTTGGGAGCACAATTTTCTACAGGACTCAATGTGCCTGTTTAAGAGAAAACATGTAAAGGAAATCACCCCTATGGGAAGTGGGTGTGGCTATTGTTAGTGTGTCTTTGTATCTGCCTCTGTGTGCCTACCTTAGATCCTGCCCTCCCTGTGGAATCTTTACAGACATGCTGGGAAGAGGAGGCTTTCCCTAACATGAGGCAGGCCCCACACTACCCAGGAGCCAGCTGAGTCATGGCAATCATCTGCTGGGCTCTGATTCACTACTCAGAGACATCTTATTTTGGAATTTTGACATCAACTATTCAGGACTAGGTTCCCTCTCACTTGACATAAAAAGCGTCTTTACATGACTTTCCTTCTAGTGTGGCTAGGAGAACCCTAAGCTTGGTCTATTTGGGAAATTTTTTGTGATAAACACAAATTTAAATCTGGGCCCAATCTAGCCAATATTGTTGCTACAAAATGTTAGTTAACCTATTTTAATTCCACTTAATATGTGTTTTCTGACTACCTGCCCAGAATTAGCTCTGCACTGGTCCATGCTGTGGAAGAGTCACAAGAAAAAAACATATTTCTCATCCTTAGGGAGTTCCTTATCTACCTAGGGGATAGGGTTCATATCTTAAAAATTAGCAATGAAGGCAGGATATATCCAACAACAACCGCTTTCCCCGGTGAATAGACATGGTATGGACTGGGGTAGTGACTGATGGTGGGCCAGTAGTAGGAATGAGTGGGCATCCTCTGCCAGGCTCATCATCCTCACTGTCTGAGTTCTCTGGGTAGTCCTGTCTACCCAAGAGGATGCAAGGGCACCCTCAGGACAGTGTGCTTGAATATCAGCCTAGACTTTTTACTTGAAGATTTCCTTCTATTCCCTTAGCCACTAGCAACTCATCTATCTGAATTATTTCTATATTTTCTGCTGGAGATGTGTTAGTATGTGCTAACAAAGATCAACACAGTCCCACTTTATCTTAATAGTATCTCATCCTGAAGATCTTTCCTGCAACTTTGCATTTGTTCTGCTATTATAATGGTATCTTTTTCTGTCCAGTTAGCTCATCATGTGGCCTTGGATTAGTTTTGACTTAGACACATGTGGACTTTTCCAGTCTCTCTCAACTATCATTGCAAAAAAGAAAGTCTTTCAGAAGTTGGCCTAACCTCAGATGAGTCCCTAATTCAGAAACAGAGTCAATGAGGATTTTTAGAAACAAACAGCTATGGCATGTTGAGGAGCATGAGCCAGGAGGCCATCTCTACCTCTTGTCTACCTCATGATTGTCAGCCAATTACTTGTCCTTTTTCTGTTCATGCTCCTCCCACACCCTCTACCGCAGTGAAATCAGGTTATAATTTAGACCTATTAAACCATGGGGATTTTCTGAATTACAGCAGAAGTAGCTTTAGAACTTTGCCAAAGCATAGAAAAAAGTCATATAGAAGGAAAAAAAAAAAAGAGTATTCTACTTAGTATAACCTGATTCAAAATGTCTTCCCTTGTCATATGCTTTCTCATTTGTACATTTTTTATAATAACCAATAATTACATAATTTACAATTTAATTAACCTGTGAAGCTTATAAAATACCACATCAGCTACCACACTAGTTTAATTCTCCTGTTTTGATAAATTTCATAAACAAATCTGTGTTCAAGATCAAAGCATCATTTATAGCCATTTGAGTCTTCCTTTGGTCAACCTGACATTAATAAATTTTTGGTCCTACTCTAAATACTAACACTCTCTTGCTACCCCAATTTAACAATGAAATGCCCAAAATGTAATATCTGGTCTGTCTCTTGAAAAGCACTTATCTAGTTTACAAAAATTAAAAATTAAAAACATTAAAACAGCATTTGTATGAATAAATCAAGAGTGTGATCACGACTGAGGAACAAGCTTCTGGAGAGTTAAGTGCCAGGTTACACTGTTATTTGCAAAATACAAAGTGCAAAAGAGTAACAACAGTATGCCCTTCAAGTGAAAAAGAGGGAGATATAAGAAAATACACACATATCTGCTCATTTGTGCAAAAGAAATAAAAGAATGATAAACTGGAAGCTAGATTGGTTACATGCAACAGATGGTTGGGAAAGATGTAAAAAGAAGGAAGGAGAATGGGAACAAGTTAGTTAGTATGAGGGGAGAGTGATACCTCTCTCAGTATTTTTCTTATATGACTCTGACAGTTAGAACTATAGTATTGTGCCGGGCGCGGTGGCACACGCCTGTAATCCCAGCGGCTCAGGAGGTGGAGGCAGGAGGATCGCAAGTTTGAGACCAGAGGCAGTCTATAATTTAGCGAGACCCTATCTCAAAAAGTAAAAAAAAATGGGCTGAGGGTGCAGCTCAGTGGTCCAGCACTTGCAGAACATGCCCTCGAGGCCCAGTACTGCAAAAAAAAAAAAAGAAAAAAGAAAAAAGAAAAGAACTATAGTATTATTTCACGTACTCCAAAATAAGTAATGAAAATTAACTATAATATGGGAGAATCAAAAATGGAACAGAAAAGGGAACCAGACTAAATTTCAAAACAATAATATCACCACACCGAAAGAGGTGAGGAAGAAAATAAGTAATATAAGTAAC